>JAJQOW010001291.1:0-55323 GCA_037975125.1 Latrodectus hesperus | reverse complement strand
ACAAAAACTCATCAATCATGTTATCGAAGGTATTACAATATATTTTAAAAACTATATCATAACACAAAACAGAGATGTATTTTTGGCGAGAAATATTCCTATGCAATTAATGGCCAGAGATTTTTTCCCATAATTATAGATAATTTCTTACATAACTATCCCGAGTTCACTCTCATATCATTTTTCCCTATATTGATCCGCAATAATTTCATAATGGCCATAAATTTCTGCTTTTAAAGAAATTATTCACATAATTCTATATTTATTTACAGATGTTTCCAACTTTAATATTTGAACATGCTTGAAATATTTTTATTAACTTAAAAACGTTATTAGAAACACTAATTATGTTAACAGTTTTAAAATAATACCAGAGGATATTTGTATGTAATCGATATTCAACAAGTTGTGTTCGTCAAGGTATAACAAAATATTTATTCACATCCATAAGTACAACAGCAATTAAAGATGAATTGCATTTAAAAATAAGTAGATTTTCTTAAGATATCTTAGAAAATTTAATTCCCACTTTTTCACGAAGGATTTAACGTGTATATAGTTTACAAAGTTTTCAATTAAAAAAAAATTTTGAACTTGAATTTTTCAAATATTTTTAAACTTAAGATTAAAGCAATATTCAAAATATGCTAATTTAACAAAATTAGGCGGTTTATTGTGAGTTTGGTTGGCTTGGTTGACGTTCTAGGACCCCACTTTTAGAATAACTGATTCAAACGAGATTTATAGCTTATATAAAGACAATTTAGAACCACTCCGAGGATCACTTTAGGAGGGAATCGAACCCACGAACTGTTGGATTGAAAGCTAGCCACACAGTTGTCGTCTCGATTATTATTAAAAGCATTTTTGAAATAATAAAAAATTAAGGACATCATTTATGGAGACATCTCCGGTGACACATTAAAAACAGGTCGACGTGCCAGATCATGGTCTCATAATGAACCCAGTACAATGTTTCTAAACAGAGAACTACGTGTGATGATAAGTATTTTCAAACAGCCACTTCGCACAGCATGTCGCAATCATTGTGGAGAGGTGACACTACATAATGAGACACTTAAGCATTAATGGAACCAATGAATAGAGAGTTTGGGACGCTTTCAAACGCCGTCTTACTTATTTCAATGAGAAGACGGTGCGAAAGCATTCGTGACCTCTGGTCCCGTCGGCACTTTGAGGGTGACACGATTAATTAGAGTTCGTTGCTTTAGATCGCAAGCGGCCTCTTTTTTCGGCGAGCAAGTTTATTAATTTATCGCCAAGAGAGGCGATCATTGAGATCAAGGGGTGCTGAAAACAATGCAATAAAAAAACGATCTGCTCCGGCCAATTTGAAAGCGAGGGAGCGATTCTGTGAACAGAGCGCTTCTGTCGCTGCATTCTACTCTCTGGCAGCTTCATATTTTAGGTTACACTCGAGAGCAATTCGCTTATTTTTTTCGATAAATGTGTAAGAAAATTCTGGACATGAATTGGTACAACATAATGAGAATTGTTATTAATAAAGTATAATATTTCGACCTATATTATTAAGGCATCATTTGAAAATATCTATGTATTATAAATTTATTGAATGAGAAATTTTAATAAGAATTTTATTTTATTGATAATTTATTTTATTAATAAAACTAAAATAATAATACAATGAATACGTTTGGCTGTTTCAGTGTTCTTTAAAATTGACGTAAGCAATATTCGTAACTGTCTATATATACAATTTTGCACTGATGAAATCAAGCTATTTTTTTTTATATGACACTTGATGATTTTTCTCTTGATAAAATACTTAGTTTTAAACTTAAGCATATAAAATTATAATTTTTGCTGACCAACTTGTCTAGTGGTCAGCGTGCCTGACTACGGATAAGGAGGTACTTGGGTTCGAATCCCGGTTCGGGCATGGATGTACTTTCTTTCTCTATCTATCCTGTCTTTGTCCTTTCCTTGTATGAATGAGGTGTGAATGGTTGCCTACCCTATAAACGTGTCTCTATGGCATGTGTGTACCGAAGAAGTCGGACTCCACACCAAAATATGGTTCAGTTGAAAAAGTGAAGCAGCGCACTCTCATATTGCCAGCCTAGCTGGCACACGACAACAACAGATAATAATTTGTTTAACTTTGAAAAAAACTTGAATTTCAAATATTATATTTATTATTTATAAATTTCAGTAGCCACCCACACTGTCAAGTGATCAGCGTGCCTGACTGCGGATTACGAGGTCCTTGATTCGAATCCTGTTTCGGGCATATGGATGTACTTTCTCTCTTTCAACTTTCTTAGTCATTTCCTTGTATTAATGGGTTGTTAATGGTTGCCTACCCTATAAACGGGTACCTATGGTATGTGTGTACTAAGGATGTCTTACTCCACACCAGATTACAGTTTAGCTTTAAAAGTGGAGCAGCATACTCCATATCGCCTACCCAGCTGGCACAAGATAACAACAATATAAATTTCAGTATAAGATGCTTGTTTAATTTTAATGCAATCACGAACCAATTTAAGTTATTATTACCAAATCAAATTGATGTGTATTAAAAACTTGCTAAAATTAAGAAGTTACGTAATTAATTAGAGAATGTCAATAGGAAAATCTTACATACTTATTTTAAACACCGTATTTAAATTAATATATAAATTTACTCAAACAGTATTTTGATTAAAAAAAAAGTAAAATTTTTTTTTCTGTTTCTTACAATGGTACACGTGATAAGTATTTATTTCTGCTTATCGCATCGCACTATTGTCACTTTTTCTATAAAAAGCAATCATTATACTGAGACTTATGTTTAAAATGGATTCCGAAGTACTGCAAGCATTCATATCCGAGTTAGGAATCAAACTTATGAACTGATAAATTGAAGGTTAGAGCGCTAGAATATACAGATAAAAAGAGGTGGTAGGGCAAAATATGGGTATATAAATAATCAAAGGAATATTCTAAAAGTTTTATAGTTTTATTTCTATGAAATGTCACATTCGAGACACAGATACAAATATGTACTCTCTTTCTGTAATTTCCCACAATTCAACGCCTTTCAAATATAATATCAATGGTATAAGCTTTTTACTATTCTTTGAATTATGTTTGTTGAATGACAGACAACACACACTAAATTGCGAGCAGAATTCCCGATAAGCGGATTGCTAGCGAGGCTCCTTTATTTGGAAGTACAACATTCATGACCGACAAAAGCAATTGACAGCAACGATTGAAATAGCGAAATAAAATCTGAAATTAGAATTTATTTTATGAATATATTTATTACACTCTCAAATTAATGGAAAAAATGTATGACGTTGGCAATTTTATGTAAGGGTTTATTTTTGGATGCCAATTTAAGTTCCCAAAGAAGCTTTTCCGATAGTAAGATCATTATAGTAAATAGATTACCTACCTTTAATGGATTTTTAAGAGTTTTTCTGTTTATCAATTAGAATAAAATCACTAAAAATACATTGTTTTTCATACCTATAATACAATAGCTCGGTTGCCTATTTAGTAGTTAAAATAGTTTGTATAAAAAATAATAAAAGCAAATAAGAGTATATAGGAATACACTATAATCAGAGTTTGTTTTCTCCTTTTACGATCATTTATTGCAAATAAAAGTTCATTCAACTGTAAACCAAAGTTAAATGTAGATTCCGAACTATTACAAGTATTCATGCTCGAAGTTGGAATCGAAACTAAGGTATGTCGAATTGAAAATCAAGGCGCTGACCATTGAAAATCGATTTGAAACCCAAAGGTCCAAGTTTGTAAAAAATCGTGTGGAGGCTCGTATGAGGCCTGCTTGGTTAGAGTGTCGTTCTCATTACCGGAAGGTAGTGAGTTCGAATCCGAACAGAAGATCCATTGTCTTCACTGAAGATGGCTGGGTCAGGTTAGAGTCTGGTCGCAATATCATGCTAGTGAAATGATACCTCTAGGAATGGCAGGTCAACTAATAGGGGTCTTCGGCTCGGTCGCTGTTTCTAAATAACGAGGACAACCACCAGGCTATCTCCACCTAATTGGCAGAGCCCAACTCTGCGCTAGGAACAGAGAAGTATGCTGTTGCAACTGCAACAAGCTGGAATGGTGTAAGATTTATTCGCATGAATTCATTTGAATTTTCAAGTAAACATTATATAATTCTATTGATTGAAATTATAAAAAAGCCTTCACATAACAAACTTAACTGGAGAATTGCATTAACAAAGAAGATATCTAATTTTAGATGCTATAATGGATAAATCTAGTGCAAATGCGTTTTTTTTTTTAAAGTTTCATTAAAAATTTCATTGTTTCGTTCTTTAATAGTTCATTGTATGCTGATTTTTGCATCTCTTTTCTGTTATATATTTATGAAAATTCTAGAATACTTAGAGATGTTTCCAATCTAGTCATTTACATAATTAGCCATAAACAATAATAATTTTAATTCAAAAATTTACTCCGTAAGCTTGAGCATGTCTTTATGTGGTCTTTGTAGAAATGTTTTTTCCTTCCATTAATAAAGGGGATAAAAGTTACTCTCCTCTAAGAAAGTTTTCTAACCTGTAATTTTATAAAAAAAAATATTTATTTTACTCTTAGAAAAATATTTCCAGTTTTTATCTCAAGGCTAATAGTGAAGTTAGTATTTTACCACTCGAAAGCAATAGCATGAAATCTATATTAATGGAGTACTGGCTAATGCTATATAAAAATATATCATCAAAAGGAATTATATATACATATATATATATATATATATATATACATATATATATATATATATATATATATATATATATATATATATATATATATATATATATATATATACATATATATATATACATATATATATATACATATATATATATATACATATATATTTATATACATATATATACATATATATATATATATATATATATATATATATATATATATATATATATATATACATACATATACATATATACATATACATATATACATAAACATATACATAAACATATATATATATATATATATATATATATATATATATATATATATATATATATATATATATATATATATATATATATATATATATATATATATATATATATATATATATAACATTTAACTTTATAGCTAACATAACAATTACATCAATGATAAGCTAAAAAATATGTAATAAGTGTAAATAAATATCATTCAAGACAAATAAATTTCATTTAATAAAAATATCGTACGATTTCACAATTTTAAATGCTATCTAATTAATGAACAATTGCGAAGAGGGAGGGAGAAAACAGGGGGGGGGAGAAAACGAGTGTTTAGAAAAGCGCTAATTTCTTTTTCGTCTGCTAACTTTCCCGTCCAAAAGCCAAAAGAAGCAGGAGCTATTTTTAGAACTACTTGTTGAAGCGAGCGGCGAATTATGTATCCACAAAGTGAAACATACGTAGCCTTCTCATTCTCATGCTTTTTTCCTCCTTTTTTTTATTGAGTGAGTCATGTGAGCGTTTATGACCACTTCTGAGAAACATTTAGGGAATTAAAATCGGAGCTGTTATGAGGCGGAAATCCATTTGTTTGTCTTCGCCCGTCTTTTTCGATTAGAACTCAGCAGTGACCGCTGTTTTCGTTTAACTGACATTCCGAGAAAAACGATCAAAGAAAAATAGAAATAGAACTACACATTAATAAAAGAGGCAGAGGAATCCACTACGAAAAAGATGCGAAAACGTGATAGACGAAACATTTGAAGATGTATTATTATTAGCCTGTCGGTTAATTCTTAAGAGGTTTTGTTGGCAACGCTTACAAATGTATTTCTGAAAATTTTGAGAATTTGTATATATCAAGCCTCTTACTTCTTATTTTGAAAAAAAAATTTGTTTTTGTACCTCAGATATTTAAAGGCTATTGGCATTTAATCACTAAGTGTGAAATAAAATATTAGTGGAAAATATTTAAAATATGATATTTCACACAAAATAACTGTTTTAATAGTACTTTATTAAGTTGTTTTTTCTGTCCCTGGAATCTGGCTTCGATTAGTCAAAGTAACATTTTGGAAATATAATTTTACTGGAATTTTTATCACCAATATGAAAATTGGAAGCACTTTAGCAATTATTCATTCTTATGCTTTGAAATGTTTGGCAAATATTAATTTGGCAATATTTTACTTAGTCTTGATCACGGAAAAATATTAATTGATATAAATAAATAAGATAATAATATCGTTAAAGTTATTTTCAGGTTTGACAAAAAGTACCTTATCTTCATTCTAGTTCGGTTTGCTTGTTTGTTTCATTTTGCAATTGATTCTACTGGGTTTTAAAAAATTCTTTTCGAATATTCTAGATCTCTTCATCAGGAGATTCAATTTGCATTTCCGTGTAACATCAGATTTCCAGTTGTTATGTGACATAATCATTCTTATTTAAATACTGCAAAAGTCAGCATAAATCCACCGTTGAAGGACCAATACTGCAAAAGTGCATTGTTGAAGGACAAATACCGTATAATCTAGGATGGCAAATTCTGAATTTTTTTGGCGATGAAGAAATGTTGCCAAGATGACGTACAGGGACGTGTGCATTGACGCAAATACTAAGATTGCCAAAATAAAGTTATCCGCATAATTCTTATAGGTCTCAGTATCTATGATGTAATAAAACCAGGTTACGATATGCATAAAAAATTCACCAAAAAAATCAACAGCTTAAGAATTTGGCACCCTGGTGTATACGGCAACTGTCCCCAAAAGTCCATAGAAAAAATCTTCTGACATGCTTAGTGTCTATTCTAATGACATTTTAACCAAAAATACTAAAATCTAAAACAAGCTTAAAATACATCCAAGTCTAAAAATGGAATTCAAAGTAATGACGTGCTAAGAATTTATTATGTATTAAATTTTATGATTGAATACATTATGTAGTGTGATATACTTATAAGAAAAATAATATTTTAAAAATTGTAATTTTCTTTGAGTATTTCATTAAAGCTTAACTTTCAATTAATTTTTTTATCACTTCGGCCTGATAGTTAAAATTTTAAAACTAGTTGAATCGTTGGCAGAGAGATTTATTTTATAATTTACATTTTATGAATTATTTATGAATCACAAAAATAATTTTGTGAAACTGTTCCCCATTTAATGTTTATGCTTAAGCGAAATCTCATAATTTTAATTGCAAATTTATATTTCAAATTTCATCAGCATTGTTATATACAACAGTCAGATTATGTAAACAATTTCTTTTAACAACATAAATATTAGGAAATAATTTATAAATAGCTAAATTATTCGATTTAACATTAAAATTAATGATGACTCTTCAATTTTCACATTTAAAAACTCCACTCTGAAAATTTAAAATATTAAATATAAATATTCAATATGATAATTGAATATTGTATAATATAAATATTGAAAATTTAAACACCGTATTGTAAAAAACAACTAAGTTACAAACTTAAAAATAATTCATGATGAAAAATGAAGTAAAAAATGCTCCAATATAAATTTAGTTCTGAAATAATGTGATATCGGTACTTAGAAAAAAAAATTCATCTGCTAATTTTGATTATTTTTCCGTACTTTCTTATTGCATATTAAACATTTTTTTGAAACGTATCACAAATTTATATTCGATTTATGTAAATATCATTGATTCATATATTTTTGGGTTTAAAAAATTGGTTAGAAATATATATACCACCTCATTTCTTACAGAAACTGAATCCAGAAAAAATTCCTATCCTTCTGTGTTTTATCTTAAGGCCCAAACAAGCTGTCATGCGTGACACATAACAAAGCCTACTCAATTCTAATTATATGTATCCTCATCTTTCTCCTTCTTCGTTTGGAGATTTCTCTTTTTAAACAATGTCCCCTGTTGAAAATGTTCTACAAATAAACAATCCTTGCCATTACTGGCATCTTTTTGCGCCAAGTTGGCACAATATTGGCCGCTTTAAATCTATCCGCGATGTGGAATGCTTTTAGGCTAAAGATAAATGTGTTTGGCGAGCAAATCCTTTGCTTTTTTTTATTTCTTTTCTTAGTTTCTTTCCTTTACTATTTATTTTAACATTTTTATAAATTTGTTTATAGGAAAAATAGCTATTCAATACATTGTTGAAGGACAAATATTAAATTTAAATGGTAATTACTTCCGTAGAAATTTGTTCATATTGTTTATGATTACTTAGAATTGGAAATTTTATATAGTATAATTGTAAAGCAAATACACACATTCCATTATTGTGCTCATTTACAAATTAATAATTCAAAATTTACTTGTTTGATGTTTAGTAACACAAATGAAAAATAAATTTTAAGATTATATTAAAATTACAAATGAATTAAACTGAATTATTGTTTAAAAAAATACAACTCCCAAATTAAAATTGATTACTCATAAAGGAATTTATGTGGTTTGGATCTCAGATTCAGATTAACTAGTACGCGTAATTTTATGGTCTATGGTAACTTTTTGCATTCAAGTATTGATTCAGCCAATATTCACAGTTTAAATAAATTCTAAACTACTATAAATGTCCATGCCAGAATCAAACCGACAAATTATTGATAAAAAGGTGAGATTGTTAACAATTCAGCTGACATATAGTAATGTTTGATCAGGAAAGTAGGTAAATTTATTCATGAAGAATGTAGGATAATGGATTTCGCGCTTGTCCAGGTAACATTAATCAAACTGGAATGACATTCTAAAATTGATATTGTTGCTTCAATTTGTGATTAGTCCAATAAATACAATTTTTCACGGTATAATGTAAGATATATATGTAAAGTGTTCATCATTAATAAATTATAATTAAAAAAATGTGAGGAGAATTTTAAAAGTTAAGTTAATTTCACTAATGTATAGAAAATGAAATGTCATTTTAAAAAGAAGTTAAATGAATGCTGACATCTGTGTTAAGCATATACAAATTTATCGATGAAAAAATAAATTAATATATAATGTTAGAACATAGTTAATTTATTTAGAAAAAAATCTATAAAAAAATAAGCATCTTGGTGTTGTATCGATAAGTGAAATTGAAATAAATGAAAACTAGTATTTTTTTTACAAGACATTTATGTTGTCGTCGTAACATGGCATTTCATTTTACCTTGCTCTGATATGGGTTCAACCAGTTAAAGCAGTGTTTTCCAAAGTGAGTTATATATACCCCTAGGGGTACAATAAGAGTTTGATGGGGATACAACTGTAGCGAAAGTTAACCCTTGGAAAATCACGTGACTCTGTCCAAAATAAAAGAACCATCTGTGGTCCACTGCCCCTCCCCAATATAGTTCCAGTTGCAAAGGCACCATGTGTCTCCGGCTTTAACAGAAAAAGTTCCGAAATACATCTTTTTTTCAATTTAACATTTATGTGAAGTTGTTTTTTCACACACACAGCATTTGTAGAAATTAAGTCTAAAAAACGGAACAGATTTTTGGGCGTGGAAACGCATCTGAGATTAAAATTAACAAACAAGGGGCCAAATTATGTGGATCTCTCATCTCAACTCAAACATTTTCATCCTTCTCATTGATCTAAATATATGCTACTAACAACATAATTTTTGTTTATATTTTATTACGAATATTTTTACTTCTCTTTTCTGGATGTTGTAGCCTAGTGGTTAGGTCATCGGCCTTCCATCCGGAAGAGCGGGCTTCGATTCCCAATGCCGCCAAAGACCCACCGAGTACATGCGATATACGTGCTCGTTAAATCTGGGGAATCGAAAGTCCTGCACTCGGAAAATTTTGATGATATAATTTATTCTTAAAAAAGGTGTTAACTCTCTTAAAATAGATTAAAAATTATCACATTAGAAATTTAACCGAAGTTCTTTGCGCAATCTGAATTAAATTGATTTGAAAAAATTCTCATTATTATGTTTTTTTTTAAGATATAGTTGATGAAATTGGAGAAAACAGATCACTTGAATATTTATGTAATTAAAATAAACACACATATGCAAACGCGCACGCATATATATATATATATATATATATATATATATATATATATATATATATATATATATATATATATATATATATATATATGCATTTATATTACATACATATATGCATACATATTACACAAGTTCAATTTCAAAATTGGAAATTTTTTCTATGGGTTATATCGTATTAACTAGAAAATTCAAGAATACTGAGAATTAATGCTCTCTGTAAATTTCCCAATAATTTAAAACCAATATTTAATAAGTTTGATGGAAATTTATTTTTCAGATGTAAGCATAGAGTGGTAAATATAAGATGGAAAACTTATATTTATATAGAAACTGAACAATCATTTTGGAGATTATTGGATAAGTTTTTTACAATAAGCTTTTATAACAATAAAGCTTTTTACAAAAGCTTTATAGTTATAAAAGCTTTTTCGACTTTAATTAAAATAATGCGTTCGAAGTAGAATTTTCTTTTCGTTTTTTGTACACTGTATGAATGTAAAAATCTATAGTCGCATATTTAATAAATATCCATGATAATTCTATAACTATTCATAAATTTATACTGTCGTAAATTTTTGTTTTGTGTATAAATTAGCTACTAATAAGTTTTTGGGTGTGAGTGAAAAAGAAAATTATATTTTGGCCATTTTATAGTCACTGGGAGGCCTCTATAATCATCAGTTACACCGACGACTTTCCAGAATATATTTTCCATCAATCACTACACCGGCCATCGTTATATTCCTTTCACTGCACGTGGAGAAATCGGGTCAATTTACTCTCTGATTTCGAATGGTGAAGCATCCCTTTATTCCATGCCCTGATACACCTTATCGATGCTCGAAAGAGTAAAGATTCTGACTGTGGACTGATTACTTCAAGTGCTAAAATCATGGCTTTCAGTACGACAACTGTCTGCGTTGTTTTGGAAATAGCAAGGGTCCACTCCTTGTCCGCAGTGTCTGGAGGTTATGTAGAAGGTAGTCTGGGAAGGAATATGGTCATCTAGAATGATATGGTCAGTCTTTTGATGAGCTTATTAGTTTGTCACACCAAGAATATTCGAGTATACCAGAAGATACACCATTACTAACCATTTCTATCATTTGAGCATTCACGTGGACTGTTGAAAAAATATACATACATGTAGGATGCTTCTTTCCTGCATACCAGTCCAGATTCTATTATTTGAATGGTAGGGAGTAAATATTATTATCGTCTATCCTAAGTTTCCAAAATGAGAATTCTCCTCCATTCCATAGTTTTGCAGCTCAATATTGTTGGTCTTTTTGTCATCAACATTGGACTGCAGCCAAACTAGACAGTGGGACGTAGTCAAATTAGTCAATTAGGAAGTAGTAGATAAGTGGTGACTGTCGGACTGTGGTCCTGACTGAGGAATCCAGAACACTTTTGAAACCAAAAGATGCTGAGCTGAGTGATCTCTAAGAGATTCTTCTAATTAATGGCCTTGATCTACGCTGATTGCATCAGCATAGATGAATACCTTCCATAAAAATGTCCATTTGCTTAGCTACTATATTCATCCAACACTTCCAATTATTTTATCAGTGTTGTTGTTGCTTATCCTCCATGTCTGACGGAGTCAGACTAGATCCACGAGTTCGTTGACTGTAAGGAAGTCGAAGACTAAAAGAGGATTGCTAAAGAGATCCTTCCTAGAGAGATCCATGCAATCCAAAAGATGCTCAGGAGAAGCCTGATGATTTTGGCACTTGGTGCAGGTGACGAAAGTTTTCCTGCCCTCGTTGAAAGTGAGGCACTTAATATGACCGCTAGCAAGTCTTGAGAGAACAGTCCGGGTACGTCTGTCACACGGGAGGTCAAGGGACAAACCCGGTTTTGATCCCTTGTACCAATTATGGGTGGGGGGGTGTTTTCCACTCCTCTGAGATTTTTGATTTTTCCCGGGAGTATAACTCCAGAAAAGTAAGTGTGGAAGAGGGTGGAGAGGGAATGTGCAGCTTCTGTTAGACCAAGGCCCGGAGCACCAGGAGGTATTTTATCAGTAAATCTAATAATTAAACGTTACAATCGGTGCTGTGGTAACCTAGTACTTAGGGCATCGGCCTTCGGTCCAGAATGGTGGGCTTTGATTCCCAATGCCGCCAAAGATCCACCGAGTATATGCGATGTACGTGCTCGTTAAATCTGTGAAATCGAAAGTCTTGCGGTCGGTCGTTGAGCAATTACCATTTGTGCAATGGTCTGGAGAAAATTTCCTCCCCCTTCAGATCAATGTCAAAATAGAGGGAGTAGATCCTCTGGTGGTGCCATCTATCAGAGGAGTTCATAGCAAAGTCGTACTTTCACCTTCGTGTTGCTCTGGTTAAACGAAAGTCGCACCCTACTGACTTAAATTCGCATAACATAGCGAGCTTGGCGTGTCCAAGTGTCATAAGTAACACCAACAACGTTGCAATCACTCAGTACCAGATAACGATAGCAGGTATGACATATCACGCAACTGCAAATCACCTCGTTTGCATGGGTGTCCACATATTTATTAGCAGATATCGTGTTTTTAATCCTCTTAAGCAAAAACAGATCCAAAAATATATTTCTTTTTTATGAAACAAACATATTTTGTATTAATCTTTTAAAATAAATGAAGACAAACATTGAAAATGTTAAATTACGCGTGCAGCACATAAATACACATTCACGAATTTCTCAAAAAACTTATTTTTATAAGTATTACTAATGCATAGATAACAATTGTTGAGTTTCTCTTATTAAATTCAACATTTAGTTTAAATTATTTTAAACATAATTTTATACTTATGGCTTACATATTATCAAATTATATTTTATACATATTATCTAAAGATAATTTGTTATAGAAGTATTCTGTACTTCTTAAAGGTTTTTTTATGTTTCCAAATTATTTTTAACTAAATGTTACTAATTTATACATAAAATAACTCTTTATAAACTATTATATTATTACTAATCTTTACGTAAAATGATTGATTATAAAGTTAGTATTCAGTAGTTAAAGTATTCACAGGTTTTTATAAGCATATCTCTCCTCACAAACGTAATTATTTTTTTAATTATTCTCTTAACCTCTTTTTTTCTGAAAAATAAGTTTATTTATGCCAAACACATTAACATAGGTTGCAAACTGTTTATTTATAACGAGATAGTAACGAAAAAATGTGCATTGAAAAAATTTGTTTTCATTCAAACTCTTACCATTGATTAATAAAAACAATGAATGTTACACAGCAAATAATACAGCAATGAATTGAATACTAATTAATTTACCAAATATTTTATTTACAAAGTTAAACATTTCTGAAATATTAAGATTATGTTTATTTGCTATAAGAAGTTTGGTTCATGTTAGGAAAATATTGATTTAATCAATGAAACTATGCCAAGGTAATTATGACAAACATTACTGTTTCTTCTGTCGAAAATATAATTAATAGAAAAAATTCTGACGTCACTAATGGAATTTTTAAATATAAAATAAATAAATATGTAATTTATTTTAAAGTAAAATTAAAAAATTGCTTGAATAGAGGATTTAAATTGTAATTCATTTAATTTAATGATTTGTATTTTCAGAATGTTAATGTAAAAAATTTATATATTTCTTATCCAACTTTCATATTTGAATGTGATAAAGAATTTCTTTAAAATATATTTGTGAATCATACACACTTTCTTGATTATATCGCCAGAGATAACAAATTTTTCAGAAGTTTATATTACTTGTTTTAAAATATTAATTTCAGTATTTGAATTGTGTGGATTGATATATTGTGAAAAGTTTTATATTTCATCATGAAAAAATTTTTTTTCAAGAAATATAATTTTAAGTAATTTATTATAACAAAATTATATTTTTCCTTCTCTCTAGGATTTTTAACATAAATTCTGAGAATAAAAGAAGTAAAAATAAAGGCATAAAAATTCTAATGTTCTTTAAAACTTAATGATATTTTCTCTTAACTTATAAACAGATGATTCACATATAAGTATATAAAAGTTTAACCAAAATGCTTCTATTTTTTTCCTTTTTATAAATAATTTTACTTCAGTACATAAAATGTCTCTCAAGCAGCCACTTTTTAAGTGGTCACTTTAGAGAGGTTTTACTCTCTGAAAATATTCTCTACCAAAAAAGAAATCTTAATACCACGAAGTGTGATTTCGAAATAGTTATAATAGATTGATGTATTGATAGTAATTTCAATTTATTATTCTTTCACAAATGATTAATTCGCTCTTGTTTATTTCCTTTCACATAACGTAAAAATCTCTATAATTACGGACAGGACTATATTTCTAACATGTTTCAACATTTCACTTCTTATTGTTGAGGGAATTATGACTTTAAAAACAATTTCTGAAAACATTACTTTATGATAAAAATATTGTTGTTGTCGTTGTTGTCGGGTGCCAGTTAGGCTGGCAATATGGGGTGCGCTGCTCCACTTTTTCAACTGAACCATATTTTGGTGTGGAGTCCGACTTCCTCAGTACACACATGCCATAGGGACTTGTTTATAGGGTAAGCAACCATTCACACCTCATTCATACTAGGACAGGACAAAGACAGGATAGATAGAGAGAGAAATTACATCCATCCCCGAACCAGGATTCGAGCCCAGGACCTCCTAATCCGTATGATAAGAATATTATAACTTGGAAAAGAATCAAGAAAGTCATCTGTAATTTTACTATAACATTTTTTATTTTGAAAATGTAATTGTAAATTAACATCCCATCGTAACTATCCAACAGGCATTAAATTTTTATTTGGCTTGAATTTTTAATAAAGCAGGACCCAAGATTTTTTCAAGAAATGAATTAATAACTTGAAAAATACTTTACATCAAGATTTATTTCCAGAGTCATTCACTTGAGTTTAAGCCGAGTTGTCAGCTGAATGATTAGTGCTCTAACACTATTTTAAGTCCAACTTCAAACTCGAGTTTAGATGTTTATAATAGTTTGAAAACTATTTTAAAGAATAAGTTCCGGTTGAATATGACCTTGCATAAAAAATTATTAGGATTCAAAATTCATTTTGAATCTTATGTACCAGACGAATCAATCCTCGTGAGAAAAAAGAAATACCATAGAGCAGTTAAATGAATCAGAACTTCTTAGAATAACTTAGACTAATGTTCCTTTTTGGGCATACTACGAAATTCTAATTTACATGTATCTTTTTATGAGTGGTTCTTGGATGGAATTAAGGTCATAAAATTTCAACGATCATCTAATAGAAAAGCGAAAAGCTGCTTAATCACAAAAAATCCATAATCATAGTTTTCGATTAAAATAGTTTCGTATTACACATAAAACCATTCTCATAGCTTTGGATAATAGATGATGAATTTAGAGTATATTTTATATGGATTATGTACAATACATAAATGTATTAAAATCAGCATAAAAATGGTAAAATATTTTAAAACTAAGTTTAAAAGCAAAAAACTTAATATAATACACAAAATATTTATGCAGTATATCGAAAATATTTATTATATATTCCAAAATACAAAAATTTGAATTACAAAAGTTATTATTATTGACATTTGCAATTTTATTAATCAAAACTGATACTAAACCAATACAGGGATAAATGTTTTATTTAATTTTACAGCTAAGCAAAATCAGTTAAATAATTACTGATCTAATTATTATTGATGTTGAACTGATTTTCAATTCAGTTTTTCTTGAATTCGATTTTCATAATGGTCATAGATGTTTGTAGTGGATAAGAACTCATTTCGAACTTTAGATCCAAGTATAGTTAGTCACCACTAGAAAAAGTGACATCGGAGTGACAATCAAAACTAGTTTTTCTGATTTAGAACCTTAAGTGCAGTGATAAATATTGATCGATACGAGTCTTAATTTATTCTTTTTAACTTAATAATCTATGCGAGAACATAATAAAGTTGTTGTTGTTACGTATGGCACTTGGCCCATGGGGCAATGATATGGGGTAGGAATCTACGTGTAAAAAAAATCAGCTTTTACTAGACAAAATCCAAAGAAAATTCTTCCTCAACATTACGGGAGCCTTTAGAACAACGGCCACTTCAGCTCTCCAAGTAATTACAGGAATTATGCCCCTACACCTTTTCATCGAAATGGAGGCCAAAACCAAATACGCTATCAAGCAAACCTGTAAAGACATTATTGAAGTAAAAATCTCCAAGCTCACCATCCACCCAGGAAACTTCTAAGTAGACAACCACATCAGTCTAGGAGTTGACCAACACTCAAAAAGGGATCAGACCATCTGTCAGATATACACCGATGGTTCCGAAATGGAAGAAAATGTAGGAGCAGCCTTTGTAGCCATCTTAGACGGTAACATCATCCACTTCGAGAAATTTAGGCTCAATCCAAACAACACTGTCTTTCAGGCGGAACTGTATGCCATTCTAAAAGCTGTAACCTGGGCAAATACAAGAGAAGAGAAAAGCAGCATATGGTCAGACAGCCAAGCAGGCCTCATGGCCATAAGCAACCCCACCACAACAAGTCCACTGGCCCGCGAAATCCAACGAGAGATCAACATCACCAACAACCTACATCTCGGATGGGTTAAAGCGCACGTCGGACAAGAAGGCAACGAGACCGCCGACAGATTGGCAAAAGAAGCCACAACAGCGACCGAACTTCAAGTAAATCTGCCCACCCTAAGATCTTTTCACAAAAAGGAATTCAAAACAAAGGCCATCCAATCCTGGCAACTGTCATGGGACCAAGCTACTACAGGTCACTTGGTACATGATATAATTCCAAAGGTTAAACCTAATAACCAATGCTGGCCTAGACAGATTACACTGTTCGTCACGGGACATGGTCCATTCCTATTCTATCTATAGAGGATTGATGCTCAGGAAAGCGACAACTGTGCCTGGGTGACCCACTTCACTATGCGACATCGTGCCCACTCACCAGCTCCTGGCATTTTACTACCCCCAGTGAAAACCTGAGAATAGAATGGTTGAAAAATGTTATCCACCATCCGCAAGCGTAAGCCAAAATCATCTCTCTGATAACATTCCTCTCGGAGCACAGGGAGCTAATAATCCCTGAACGATGATGAGAGCTCGAGTACCATGAAGAAGAATCAATGAAATAGTGAGGCAACTATCCTACAACGCTGATTTGAGCTGTTGCGTTGGGAGCTCGAGACCACAGTCAGGGGTGGCGCTCCCCTACTGGTGCTTCCTTCTTTTTCTCCAGCAGACTCCACCCAAACTGGTAGAACCCCCCTGGGTTAGGTACAGGAAGTCCTGCTGGCGTTCACGTTCACGTATGGCACTTGGACAAGCCAAGCTATGCCGTTGGCTATTCGAATTTAAGCCAATAGAGTGCATCTTTCGTTTAACTAGGGCCCCACGAAGGTGAAAGTACGACTTTGCTCTAAGCTCCTTCGATAGATGGCACCACCAGAGGATCCATTCCCTCAATTTATGAATAATCTAAATACAATACTTAACTTATTCATTCTAAAAGGATTTCTAATAATTATAGGATTGAATTGCTGATATTCAGCAGTAGCTCACTGTTCATCAAGTATTTCGCATAAAAATTCATTTTTGACGTGAATCAAAATATCTTATTGGAGATGATACTTCTATTGTAACAAGGCGTAATATAAGTCCTCAATTTAATCAATTACAATTGATGGATAATGCTTTGCATATTTGCATAATAACTAGTATGAAATAGAAATTCCAATCTGGCATTTCAAGAATACTAGAGAAAATTATGCGTGTGAGTATCACTTTTCATTTAGTAGGACGCGGTGGCCTGGTTGGTTAAGGCATCATGTTCATTATTGGAACGTAGTGAATTCAAATCCCGGTTGACCGAAGATGCAATCCCGGCTGATCGCAATGTCCTTCAAGTGAAGTGATATTTCTGAGTGTGACAGGCCAAATAGTGGGGATCATCAGCTTGGTGCCCTGCTTCAAAATTATGAAGACTCCACCATCCTTGTAGGAAGGGAGTGTGCTCAAATATCGATTTGCAATGTTCATTATACGCGGTTGGGGAGCATTAGATAGATCGAAGTTGCAAAGCGATCTCAGTGAAATAATATCTCTGGGGATGGCAGGTCAAATATTGGTTACTTTTCTACTTGGTTCCTACTTCTGAATCAAAAAGATTTCCACCTTGCAGCTTTCATCGAAATGTTAGAGGCCAAATCTGTGTTAAGTACAGGAAAGCATACTGTTCTCACTCAATCACATGATTTCAGAATTGATGATAGATGATTTATGAGTAGAATATTGCTATTTATTGTTATTAATATTTGCTTACAATATTAAATAAATTTAAAACAACCTGTGTGTTCATAATATATCGTTTTTATTAAATTTCACTGAAGGGGTCATAAGTTTTTATGTGTGGTTTACATGATCAAAAAAAAAAAAATCGTACTGAATCAATTTCTATTTTTCATGCACTTCTGTTTTATTGATTTACATTAAACCTCTATAAACTAGTGTGGAAAGGCATTGCTGTTTTGCTCTGAAATTAGCAAGTTCGAGACCTGATACAGTAAAAAGCCGTATTGATGAAGACCACAAAGTGATCCATCCGATCCCAAGACCTATCACTTATAAGACATGAAGAGAAAGCGAACACAGATGCTGACTTCATTCGCTGGTCATCGTTCAAAATCACAAGGCTATTGACCATATTTAGTGGATTACTGCGGCACAAATTGGGACCCTAAAACGAATCGCAATAACTTATAGATTTATTGATATAATAATATATAATGATTTTAGCTTTACAAAAAATAGCTCTTATTACACATTGGCAATGAGAAACTTATGAATTGCTCCGCTCAGTTAATCTTAACTGAATAAAAGGGAAAAAAATGGAAAATAGTTTATCTGTTTTCTGCCCTTTATATTCAAGATCCACAATCTTTAAAGCAACTCTTGGCATGTAGATTAACTCCTGACTTCAGAAATTGCAACAGCCATCGCAACTCGGTGCGAGCGATGACAAATTTCCTCCTTTTTTCTTTCATTAGCGCGTGTATCTTTGTGGGTGGGCTTTCAGCAATTATCCAGTCAATCTGTCTGTAGATCCGACCCACTTCAAAAGATTCATTCCTTCCTTTAAGAGCAGGAAAAAAGTTTTTTTTCCCCTTTCAAATTTGCTATCTACTATTCCCTCTGTTTATTTTAAGGTATCAAAATTGATAGTTATGAGTCATTGTAGTAGATAAAAGAATTGGAGTTTTTACACTTGTGCCAAAAGTTTTTTTTTTCCTCCCTTATTTTTAGATTATTGCTGGTAAAATGATGGGACAAACCAAACTAAAATAAATCACGATTGCGCAACCTAAAGAGTCTTGACTAAATCTTTCTTAGGATTTTTATATGTAATTACTATAAAAAATAAACAATGTAAGGGATTAGGATTTTATTTTTTGAAAAAAATATATGATTTAAATTTAAATGCTTATTTATACACATTAAATATCGACATAATAAAGTAAAAAATGTATAATAAAAGCACGTACAATGAAAAATAAAAGCAATATGTAATGAAAAATATATAATGTAATTAGGGATGAATGTTAATACTTAAGAATTATATTTTAATTAATTAATAAACTTTAGTCATAGACATACAAGTGTGTATTTATTAGGGATGAGATGCTCGAATCCATGAACACATATTAAAAATATTGAGAATCAAACTATATGCAATCTTAGCCTTCATTTCCTAGATTAGTGTTCCATGGGTTGTCATTTGCTAGCGGTTTTTAGTTAAACTTTTGACCAAATATAATTGAACTATGAAAATTTTTTTAATAAGAATATATCAGTGTTTTAATTAAACGGCTGTGAGTTACGTTTAAATGAAGTGTTTTAATTTGCCATACCTCAATTAGAATGTGTTTATTAATTTAAAACCATCTTGGAAAACCATCAAGATGAAACCTTAACATCAGAATGTTTGCGAAGGAATTTACTGCCTTACAAACATTATGCAATGAGCTAACAAAATATTTTCTGTTATATGCAGGGTGTTTGTAATGGATAACTTGATACACTTTTAGTTTTTACGCTGTCGCCTTATATTACACTACAAAATCTATTTCAGTTGGGGCCTTGAGTAGTTTAAAGTAGATTCTGAAACATTATAAATATCTACTCTCAATGTATGAGTTTAATTCACGAAAATATCTGAAAAACTAGAGTGATATGCTAACTTGAATCATGTTAGCTGCAAAGTAAAGTAAACGAAGAATCCATCTATAGTTTTGGTTCAATGTTGATTAATTGTTTGCAAATGTTAGTAATAATTTCAAGGTTCAACTATTTAACTTAAAATGTTTCGTCATACCTAAAAAAATTCATATTTGTTAACTTGTGGAAATAAAAATGCCTTCATAGAGTTGGTTTACTTATTGACCTACGGGCATCTTTGTCACGCTACATCTAATTCAAAGGGGTACTACAGTTTAAAGGTGATTATGAATAATTAAAAAATCATCACCCTAGGTAGAAATCAAAATTGCGATTAAATTGACGATCTGACCTTTAAACCAAACCTCAAGTATAACATTTCAAGAAAAACCAGAAAACGACACAAAAATTGTTTCGATTAATCTGGTAATAGTAAAAGAAGGTCATACACACATAAGGGCATATACAATTTCAATTGATTTTGTTATATATATTTGTTTGAAAGCAAAATGCTTATTTGATTAATAAAAAGTTGACAACGATAATTATACATTTCGTTCTTATTCGTTTCTTTTGTTAGACATTAAATTTGTGATGTGATTTTGAAAATCGAATCTATATTTATTTTCAATTTTATAGATTTTAAAATGTATTTCATTAAGCAAATATAAAAATATAAGCCTGCATCTTGCATTAAATATTATTAAATAATTGAAAATTGCGACATTATAATATATATACACTACTGGACATTAAAATTGCTACACTAAAAAGGAATGCAAATAACAGAACGATATTTATTGGACACATACATTACAATGGAAAGAACAAGTGATAATATTTACAGGAAATTAGGATGTATAGATCTTGAGAAATCAGTACCCAGAGCAGCCACCTCTGGCTGCAATAACAGCGTTTATCCGCCTAGGCATGGAGTCAAACAGAGATTGTATGGCATGTACGGGGATCTCAGTCCATGCAGCTTCAACACTATGCCACAGTTCATCGACAGTAGTGGATGGTGAGTGATGGCGTACCAATCGCTCGGCAACCATTGATCATACGTTCTCAGTTGGTGACAGATCAGGAGAACGTGCTGGCCAGGGTAACAATCGAACCTGTTCTGTATCAAGGAAGTTCAGAACAGTACGGGCAACATGCGGTCGTGCATTATCCTGTTGAAACAAAGCATTAGGGAGGCCTCGAAGATAGAGCAGAGCCACGTGCCTTAACACATCGGAAATGTAACGGTTGCTGTTCAAAGTTTCGGTAATGGGAACAAGAGGTGATCAAGACGTGTATCCAATGGCATCCCATACCATCACTACAGCAGATAGGCCAGTATGGCGATGTCCAATGCAAGCTGGCAATGCGCGTTCTCCACGATGCTTCCAAACACGGATGTGGCCATTATAGTCCTGTATACATAACCGAGATTCATCTGTAAAGATGACGTGATGCCATTCCCGCGTCCAGGTTCGTCGCTGATCACACCATTGAAGGCGCTCCTGTTTGTGACGCAGCGTCAATGGTAGCCGAAGCCATGGTTGCCGTGCAGACAATCAATGCTGCTGCAAACGTCGTCGAACTGTTCTAGCAGAAACTTGTTGCCTTGCAAATGACTCCATTTCTCGACTCAGCGTTCGTGACATGGCTGTGCGATCCCTTGTGACCATGCGGATAAGATGTCTGTCTTCTCTGCTGTTAGTGATGGGGGGTTGCTGAGATCCTGCATGACGTTCCGTATGATTGTCCTGAACCCATCGATTCCATATTCTACTAACAGTCATGGGGTCTCGACTGACGCGAGCAGTAATATTGCGGTACGATAAACCGCAATCCCAGTAGGCTATAATCCTTCCTCGATCAAAGTCAGACACGTGCTGATAGGCATTTCTTCTTCTTACACGAGGCATTACAACAACTTTCTTTGCCCAAAACAACGTTGAAACGGAAATTGAGTATGAGAAAACTGCTGTCAAATTTCTGGTTTTATACACACATTGTAGATGTCGCTACTGTCACCTGCTTTGTATGAATGCGCTGACAATCTAATCATTTGCATATCACAGCAAGTTCTACCTGTCATGCAATTTTCACGTGTGTGGTGTGCCGCTTTCCTGGTGCAGCAATTTTAATGGCCAGTAGATATATATATATATATATATATATATATATATATATATATATATATATATATATATATATATATATATATATATATATATATATATATATATATATATATATATATATATATATATATATAAACCATTATAGCTTTGAGAAATGAAAATCAAATTCATTAATTATAACAATATTCAGAAATTATAGGAAAGGGAATATATATAAAAAGTTGTTGAATTGGAAAAATTTTTTATGTTAAATGTATGGGTAATGATGACTTAAATTATACCATAAACTGTATAGAGCCTTGTAATTTTGGGTAACAGTAATGTGAGAAACTCAAATGTAACTCAGCAGAATTGCTAAATTTAGTCACTTTAATTAAATAATAATGGAAGTCATTTCATATAAAGTTCATTATTCCAAATAAAATGTTTGATTAAATCATTGACTAAATCCTTCAAGTATCTAATATAATAACTTAATTACAATATAAATTTGGAATTTTTTTCACTTTTACTAAGATTTATAAGAAATTGTATCATTTTATACACAATTTATTCTGATCTTCTTGGTTGACAGTTAGCAATTTCAGTTACTATCTGGGACATGAATATTGATTGGGCTACGAATACCCTTTTAATTGTAAAATTTGAAAGAATTAAGAAAAAGTGCCCTTAGAATGACAAACAACTAATGAAAAGATACCCAAAATTTCAATGAAATCAATCGTTGGAGTGACAATAGTTAACAAGTTAAAACGGCTTTCCATATCTCATCAGATTCATCTGCAGTGGATTCCTTCCCACGTCGATATTGAGGCAAATGAAATTGCGGATGCTCTGGCGAAAGATGGTGCTGGCAAGGCCTCCGTTAATTTAGCTCCTCTCACTTTCACGAAGTTTCACTCCAGAGCAAAAATTAAGAACAGGATGACTTGGATTGTCCCTCCGGTACATTACTGGTACCAAAGTTCCGGAGGCTCTCTGTCTAACGACTTAAGTCGTCAGGAACAAACTATTCTCGCCCGATTTCGAAGTGGACATCTTAAGACCCTAAAATTTTCTGGGGGTTCCCGAACCTTTGTAACCTGTACTAACTGCTCTACCGAGCAGGCTTCGCCCAAACATATCCTTGAGTGCCTGGGGCTCTCCAGGCAAGACTTGGTTGACGAACCTTTTCTGGTTTTGTATTATTGTAGAGTGTACAACGTCATGGACCTGGTCTAGTGCTGCTGGCCTTTGGGGGCATGCAACAACAACAATGAAATCAATGATTGATAAAATTTATATATCTAAATAATAATTTTACATTTAGTATTTTAAATGAATGTATAATTAATTTTATGGTAAATAATTTTTAGAATTCGTAGGTATGGGTAGCTTGAAAATTGAAAAAATAATATTAAGCACTTTTTTGTATTTATTTAATTGTTCTTTTGGAATCAGTGAAACAATAATTATTACTGTAATTCAGTAATAAGGGCTTTTTAATGAAAAAATTTAATGGCGTAAGCAAGGTACCACTCTTAAGATTTAAAAGAGATTATTTAAAAATATTGCAATTATTAATATAATATTCTATTAATTAAGGGCGCGCTCCGTGGCTGAGTGGTCAAAGCATCACTCCGCTAATCGCTTGAGAGCGTAGGAGTGTGGGTTCGATTCCCACCGTGGCCCTGGGTGTTATCTTCTGTGTTTGTACATCTGTCATTGTGCTATTTGTCCTATTATCAACGAAGACTTACAAGCGGATCTCAAGAATCAAGCGTATAAGTCTGAATATATGTAATGTAATAAAGATAAATAATTAAAGAAATTTTTAAAAATTTTAATCGTTTTTGACGATTTAAACTAACCGTAAAGTTTATGTTTTGTACTATTGTCTTTCTCGTTTTGCTTTCGCTTCTGTTCCATTGTGAACTTGTCAACGGCTTGAATCAATAAAAAACGGCTTTTCAAGCCGATGCTTTGGTCCTTATATATATAATCAAGTTTATTAACAAAATGAACGTCGGCGATATTCTCAGGCATTCGATTGTGAACTTCGCCTTGTTTGCTGCCGTTCAAAGAATGCGATTGGAAGGCAGACAGCAAATTCATTGACAAGTCGGATTTACGACACCGTCTCAATAGGATGTGACGTAGTGAAACGTCATCTGACTTCATGGATGCTTGAAACCATTGAGAATTGCAATAAAGTGATGCAGTCATAATCTGAGCTGGAACGAAAGAAGCAGCCACTTTATGGTTTAAAAAATGCTCAATTTTTTTAAAATTTCAGTCAATTTTATTGATGTAAGAGTTTGATTTACTTTGATGGTCCCTTATTTTTCAACACAAAATGCAGCTTTTAATATCAAGTAAAATTAAGGGCAATATGATAAATCGGAAAATTATTTCAGCTGCGAGAAAAGACATTACTGAACTAATAAAAATATTTAATAAAATTAAATATATTATATCTTAGAAAAAAATGTACGTTTGAATGAAAACAAAATATATGCATTATTAATTTCGTGAAGTCTTAGGAGTTTTTTCTGTGACAAGTAAATGCGTTCCAATAGTCTCAATGAAAAATGCTTATGGCAGATGTTTTGATGTCCTTTCTAAACTGCAGCTGTTTCTTACACACGGTGTTAAACTATAAAAAGAAACAGTACACAAAATCATTTAAGTTAAACACGGTTAAAAATAATAAAAAAAAAAAATAAAGATTGAGGTTAGTACACAATAAGTTATGAAAACATATCATATTACAGACATACATTAAATGTAATACAGAATTAAATTACATTTAATTAAATGTGTGATTTTTAATTAAAAAAATTAACAAACACAACAAATTAAAATATACAAAACTATAATCATACCGATTTATTTCGAGGTTTTCTCTTATTAGCATTTTAAAGGAAGGTTCTACGGATATAAACTAAAAAATTTTCATACATGTTGTTGTTGTTACTAATGACACTTGGACAAGCCAAGCTCGCTATGCCTTGGCTATGCGAATTTAAGTCAATTGGAAGTGTCTTTCGTTTTAATCAGAGCACCATGAAGGTGAAAGTACGTACGACTTTGCTCTACACACATGCCATAGGTACCCGTTTATAGGGTAGGCAACCATTCACACCTTATTTATACCAGGAAAGGACAAAGACAAGATAGATAGAGAGAGAAAGTACATCCATGCCCGAACCGGGATTCGAACCCTGGACCTCCTTATCCGCAGTCAGGCACGCTGACCACTAGACAAGATGGTCGGCGTTTTCATACATAAATTTAGATATTGGCCCCGTTTCATTTTAAATGCCTTAAACTCGAAATTGCTTTTCAGTTTTAATAGTTATATTATTTAGAAGATGAATAAGTCCATTTGATGCAGTGTATATAAGTTTAGTTTTATTTATCAAATAATGTGTGGCAACAAAGCATCAGGTGAGTAGGATTATAATTTTATTTGGTGCTATTTCATTAAAACCATCGCAACCAATCATCGAAGCTTCTGTCAGAAATAAACGTTAGCGTTTAAATAAGTTTTGTCAATAAATGATAATTATTTAGATTAAATAAATAAAATGCGCAATTTTTAGAGGTTTCTGAAAACGTAAGCTTTTTAAGCAATAAACGACGCAAATGGAATAGTTACAATTGTAATTAATATTTTTGTTCCTGTTACAAGGATTATTGTATGGGGGTATAATAGAATTGTACCTTTTATTATGAAATGGCAATTCAGGAAAAAGAAATGAAAATCTTTGGATGCCAATATAATGTAAATATTTACATATTCACAATTTCCCGCTTTTTAACAATAAAATGGTTGTTCCTTTCGTTACAGTTGCGATCCTGAGTAAAACACTTTATTACGATTCTCATTGGTTTAAAATATCCATGACGCAGGATAACGTTTCAACTACGTCACATCGTATGGAGACGGTGTTGTAAATCCGACTTCTTGACGAATTTACTGCCTGCCTTCAAATCACATTCTTTGAGAGGCAGCAAACAAGGCGAAGTTCACCATCAAATGTCTGGGGATAGTGTCGAAATTCATTTTGTTAATGAAACTATTTCTTATATGAGGAGCAAAGAATTGGTTTGAGAAACCGCTTTCTATTAATTCAAGCCATTAACATTTGGACAATAGAGCAGCAGGAAAAGCAAAATGAAAAAGTCATGACAAAAACATTTCACTTTATAGTTAGTTTAAATCGGCAAGGATCATTTAAACTTTTAAAAATTTCATTAATTTATAGAATTCTAAGGCACAGATGCCGTATAATCCAGGATGCCAAATTCTGAGATTGGGATTTTCTTATGTATCTGGTAACTTCGATTTTATTACGTCATTCATATGGAGAGCTATAAGAATTATGCAGAAAATTCTATTTTAGTAACCCATGTATTTACGTCATCTCGCACGTCACGAAACGTCATCTTGGCAACATTTCTACCCCGCCAAAATAATTCAGAATTTGGAATAATGGATTATACGGTACCTGTGCCAATTCTAAATTAACAATTGCAATATTTGTAAACAATTTCTTTTTAATCTTAACACTAATACCTTGCTCACGCCAACATTTTTGTTGTTATTATTTATACAAAGCGGTAACAGTAACAATATGAATAGTTAATAAAGCTCATAACTCACAGACAATAATTAATTAGCTACTTCCATTTATCAAATTTTTCATCATTAATATCAAGCATCAGAAATTTTGACTTAAGGATTTACTATATGAATGAATTTTTTTATAATATTACATAGTGCTATCATTGAAAAAAAACTAAAATGCAGTTTTTGGAGAATTATAATAAAATAATCAAAAAAGCTATTCTAAAATTAGTTTTCTTAATAGTTAGCTAAGTTTAAGCATCGAATGGTATTATAATTAGAAATATAATCGTTAAAAATTATGTCATATTCCATAGATTTTATGTTGAAATTTCTGTGCAATTTTCTGAGGACCATTTTTTGATATTGTGGTGTGAAAGTTGGTGAGGAACAGAAATACTGTGTCATCACGCTTCATAACAGAAAACTGTTGTAAGTACTTTTAGTACACTTCTCGTACTATTCCTGACCTGAAGGACTTTTCATAAACAGTAATAGCTTTTCATGCGTTGCAAGGAGGAAACATTGAAAGCTTTTATCCATCCAACTGACCAATATGTGCAGAAATATAACACCCATTTCCTGTTGTTAAAGAGGGATAGAAACCGAAAGCTTCTATTCCGAAGACTTACCAATAAGTCATTGTTAGTTCAGCAGCATGACAACTCAAATTATGTCCTTCATCAAGTTACAATACAATCACATAACCCTGGTTATAAATTAAAAGGTTTGTTCTCGGATGAATTCCTCCCCATAGTTACTGTAATCTATAGCGTACTTTTGTTGTGTTGTTGTTACTTATGACACTTGGACAAGCCAAGCTCGTTACGCCACTGATTAAGCAAATTTAATTTAAGTAGGGTGCATCTTTCATTTAACCATAGCAACACGAAGATGAAAGTACGATTTTGCTTTAAGTATTCCTCCGATAGATGGCATCACCAGAAGATCTACTCCCTCAATTTTGACATTGATCTGAAGAGGAAGGAGAAATTGTAATCCAGACCATTACACCCATGGTACTGTTCGATGACCGATTTCAGGACTTTCGATTCCATAGATGTAAAGAGCACGTATATCGCATGTACTCGGTGGGACTTTGGCGGCATTGGGAATCGAACCCCATCCTTCTGGACTGGTGGCCTATACTTTAACCACTAGACTACCACGGCCATTAGCGTATTTCTAATGTGATTTAAATGTAAACATCGAAGAAAAGTTAAAAGATTCGATTTTTTCCCCAAAATATGGACAAAACCGTATTCCTTATGATTAATCATCACTGGTCAGCAGTATGTAAGTTTAATTATCCCTGGATGGTTATTGTTGGCACACTAGAACTAAATTCTACTGGTAGAAACTATTTTAATTAGAGTACGCACTACTTGAAATTGAATAGACGTTGACTTGAAAGTCTAAGTTGATGTTGACTAACTATTCTGCTGTATTTCAGCTCTCAGTAATATATTGAATTAATAACGAAACACCGTTTTCTTTTTGAATCATGAAAAAACTAAAATTAATTTATCGTAAAAATCAAAAACAATTTTTTTAAAAATGTTTTTACATTTAATTTGTACGAGCAAACATTGTTTCTTTTAAGTCAATCCATGCTTAAAACATACTTTTCTTTGAGATATTTTTAATGCAGGACTGTCTTTTTCTTTTCGATGTTTGCACCTGAGGTATCCGGTTATCCATGTTATCAGAGTACCAGTTATCAAAAGATCAGAAAGAAAAGACAACAACTTATTGAGCGACTTTAAAAAAAAAAAGGGTTTATAAAAGGAAAATATAAGCTTAGAAAAGAATGAATTGCTCTCAAGACAAACATGCTTTTTTTCTTCTCCCCAATCATGTGGAATAAGAAAAAAACCCTCGGCTTTGTAAACGGAGAGAGACAAGAGCGGAAGTCAGCAACCAATCCTGCCGCTGTAATGGAAACAAAGATTATGGCTGCAGGCTTCGGAAACGGTTTGTTCTTTCACTTTCAGAAGAGAGAGAGATAGAGAGAGAGAAGAAAAAAGGAACTGTAGCAAAAGAAGGGGGGTCTGCGCTGTGTCAACTGCCTCAACTGAAGGGTCATCTTGCTGACAGACATTTTGACACCTGATTCATAGAGATATGTGTCTTAACCTATTATTGCACCCCGCTCCCGACAACACTTTCGAACCTCAGAGGAATGGGATTGTCTGCTTAATAAAAAAATATTCGAAGGAGAAGTATGTGAGCTTTATACAGAAATTTTATTTCCTACTATGCTGGATGGATTTCTGGATATATGTATCAGAACTATTATGCAATTATAAGTAAAATTGCTATCAGGAAGTGTTTGATTTTCATCATAAAATATAAATCATAACATTTTCGGATTAAAATAAGAAATTTAAAATGCTATGATTTCACTATTGTAACTGCTTTGTTTTAATTATTGAAGTTTTGTTACATTTACCGTAAAGAAGTGTTTCACCCAAAACTACAAATTAATTCCTCTATTTCTAAGACTTATACAAAATATCTTTAATTCACACACACACACAATTTCAAAATTTTGATTCATTTAAATTTTTTTTTTTGTAATTCATTTAAAACATAATTAATGCTGATTTGAATTTCCTGCAAATTTGCTTTTTCCACGATGTAGTTAATTAAAGTAAAGTAACATTCAAATCCTAAACTTTTCTCGATTTAAGAAAAAATAAATGAATAAAAAGAATAAAAAAATAAAAAATTCTTATGGTTTTTTTTTTTTTTATTTTTTAAAAATACCATCTATGATTTACAATTAGGAGTATAGTAAAAATATTTCGAAAATAAATATTTCTAGCTTCAGTTTTATTATACATTGCCATTACATAATTTTTTAAGCAACAATATTTAATTTTTTTGATTTTTGAAAAACGTATTGTTTTTGCCCTCTACAGCGAATGCGTTTTAACCTTCCCCATTAGGTCACAGCTTGAAATTGCATTGAAAAGCAGATGAAAAATGAGCCCCGAATTCAATATTTAATAACTTCGTAACTAAAAAATTTTGAAACATACTATACTTCATTTGATTTGTTTTTGGTTAGTTCGTATGTGAGATATTATTTCGTGATACAAAACAATATTTCTATGAGTTGTTAAATTAATGTATCTTGCTCTTACAACTTGTACATTTTTATGCGTAAAACTGAAACTTCTGTCCTAAAGAATAATTTTAATCCGTCAGGTTTTTGTATATTTCGGTATGCCGTGCACAAAAAATATCGAAATGCATGTTCTTTTTCTGTTTTCTTTGAATTAATTTAATGTTTATCTTTTCAATTCATAACTAGGCGAGATTCCCGATATCTAGGCACAAAGTTCCTCTTGGTAGTACCTAAACTAAGTAGGCATATTGTAAATTAGGCATAATTTATAAATTCCTTTTATCAGACGTAAAATTTTTTAAAACGGAGTGCAGCGAAGCGGCTACATAATGCTAGAATTCAACAATTCATGAAAGAAAAAAGAATGTTGTTGCTGTTGTTGTTATTTATGAAACTTGGACAAGCCAAGTTCGCTATGCCGTTGGCTATGCGAATTTAAGTCAGTAGGGTGCATCTTTCGTTTAACTAGAGCACCATGAAAGTGAGGTGAAAGTACGGCTTTGCTCTAAACTCCTCCGATAGATGGCACCACCAGAGGATCCACTTCATCAATTTTGACATTAATGTGAAGTGGGAGAAAATTTTCTCTAGATTATTACACACACGATAACTGCTCATTGAGAAGAAGAATGATGATAAGCAATGGAATAAAGTATTTAGTTGAAAGACATTAATAAATTCCATAGAGAACTAAGGCGAGATTTATCCATATTTTCAATCTTATTAAATAAATTATAAATACAAAACTTGAAAAAGAAATATAACAAGGTTCAATTAAAAAATCATTCAACAATTGATTAAAATAAAATTTAAAATTAAATGTTCATAGTTCATTTCAACTCAATGTGCAGCTTTTTATTTTTATAACAATTCATAAGTTAAGAGTTGCTGCCCATGAATATATAAAATATAATTAATGTTTATATACAGTTGAAATGAAAGTAATATTAAAATTTCCTCACTGGATTATTGATGATGGTTTATCATGAAATTCTGAGTAAACACATGACTTAATTTTCGATTCAAATATTTAGATATAAGATATATTAAAAGCTCTGTAACTGGATAATTTCAAAAAATTTCTACCGGAATGATGACTTTGCAGCCAAGAGCAGTTTTAAACGAATTATGAAAATAATGTTCTTGAATAATTTCTGAAACTTAAAGTTTGAAATATTTTCTCAAACTTAAAAATAATATTGAATATTTTTGCTTTATCAAGTACGCATATAATTCTCCAGTTGAATTGAAATGCTTGCAACATTACATTACATTTGAACTCCTGGACTATTTTTGTTAATTTTTAAATTATTTTAGTTATCTGCTTTTGTTGTTAAAAAATATGCAGATTTGATTTTTTTTATGAAGAGAATTATTTACTGGTTAACTTTCAAACCAAGAAATGTAACTAGGTTAACTATGGTATAGTAATTAATTTCCTTTAGAACTGATATTTTTTTTTGTACTTTCTGCTCTTAATTTGTAATATTTCTATAGACTATGCAACTATTTCAACTTATAGAGAAAATGAATCCTTTATATGCAATAATAATTTAATATCAACTTTCCTCAAATAATGTACCGCTTTGGGAATATAATGAAATTAATGTGTACATACATATAGCTTTATCTTGATGAAAGCTTATGTTTAAAACACAAAACTTTTTTTTATCCTAAGCCCGACCTTGGTTTTTCAACCATCAGTCTCTGTCGGGCAGCCCAATACAATCTTGAGATGAATGAAAAGTCATCTTCCGCAGAATTTCTAACTGCGACGTCCGAAAGTCCAGGGCAAGTGTAAATGTCATGATCTCTAGTTCACAAAAAGGGCAGATCGGAGAGCCCTTCAAACCCAAACGGTGAAGGTGTTTTTGCAGATAATCATACCCAGTTTTAAGGCGAAAATTAGTCACTCCTACAGCTATGTGAAGGTTGCACGGAATAAGCTTTGTTAGTAAGAAAGCACATGCTTTCCCTTTTGTGCACATCTTGTAAACATTTCTACGATAGGAGGCTATATTTGACTTAATAAGCCTTTTAACAGTATGGTACTCCAAAGCTGGAGAAGGCTGTTGTAGATCTGAGCCAGCCTTTGCCAATTTGTCAGCTGCGTCATTTCCCGCGATACCACAGTGACTGGGTATCCATTGCAGCACTATTTGACGTCCCTCTTCTAGTAGGGAACTAATTTCCATCTGACAGAGATAAACAGACCCAATACTGCTAGGAACAATTGAAGAAAGAGACCTGATGGTGGTCTGAGAGTCTATGAAAAAATACTATGTTGTGCTCATTACCCTTTCTGATCTCTTCAAGTGCTAATTGCACAGTGGCCACTTCACCATTGTAGCTGTTATAGTTTTTCCCAACAGCTTGGCAAAGCCTGAAACTCTTAGAGTATACTCCTGCACCAGCATTACTAATGGCATCCACAGCTGAATCATCTGTATATACATGGAACCAAACAGATGATGGATAATGCTCATCGATAGTAGCTAGGGTAGCCATCCTTAACTCAGAATCAGTTGAGACCTTCTTACTAACAGGTAGTATCAGGTTTAGGTGGCATTCAGCTCTATAATTATGGTTTTGAAAGATAGGGGAATTTGAAAGAAATCTGTTTTATTCAATATTAGTAATTTCTTCGCAAGTAGTAGAAAATTCTTTTTACATATGTATTTTTCCTTCAGTATATTTTATTTATTTGCAATTATCACTGATAAACAATCCAAAGAAGGAAATATAAAATTCTAAAATTTCAAACCTAAGCTTTTAAATAGAAAAAGTTTCGAAATACTTTGAACTACATACATTTTAACGATACTATTGCCTTTCAAAATTTAATTTAAATTCTTTGCAATAAGTTAAAGGAAACATGGAGCTCCTAATTTGGAGACTTATTAAATTACATATGAATAGCACGTTATGCATTTTAACTTGGATATTTTAGTATCTATTAAAAATTCAATGTCAGAGTTTTCTAAGATGAGTTTTGGATATAAGATATCATTATTTTACATTAAATTTATACATATTTGGTATTTATTCACTAGGAGTAATCGTCTCAGTAACCGGATATATAATTTATAAATGTTTCGTATTTCAGAATTTCGTAAATAAATAAAAACTTTTGTTTCGAAAAATAGTAAAATTTTTGGATCGTAAGCACATTACATTTCCGTAGATTTATTTTTACATTTATTATAATATATTTCTTGCTTGGCATATTTTTCAGTTATTTATTTTTGGTACACTTATTATTTTGTAAATCTGCCAAATATTCATTTAGTAATGTGTAAACATTACTAAATGAATAATTGTTTAAATTAATACCATATTTTAATTTGATTTTTGCTAAATTAAAATAATAGAAATGATTAATTTTTAAAAACTCAGTTACATTATTTAAAACTAAATAAAGAATTATTTAAAATGAAGCACATATTTTCATTCTTTTTTTATGTTTTAGAAAATAATTCAAAAAAAGTACAATTTACCATTTCTTTTAATTCTAAATATCAATTTGGTTGTTAACGTAAACAGCTAATGAAAATAAATACAAAAGGGGATAATTTCTAACAGTCTGCATACTTCAGTTAATTATGTATACGTTTATTGATTAATTTCTTATTTTTTTATTTAGCATTTGCAAGAAAATTCGTTCTTGATAGTTGAAAATAAGAAAATATTTTATTATAAGTGTGTTTATCTCGACATGTGTTTCTTTTACATTTCAGAGTTCACAACAAAAAATAGACTTTAATTACTGACAAATTAAATTTACATAGGAGTCATATTTTAAGTCGTAATACAATTAGTTTTAATTATTATTCTGAGTTTCCTGAATATAATAATACAAAAAATTAAAAATAAACTTGTTAATATGATTCATAATGTGTTCATACAAATATGATGAAAAATAATTCACAAAAGGAGCATAAATTTAAAATTGTCATTTAAGTAGAGAAGTATTTGGAAAAACGTTACTTTAGTTTCATCTGTTGCAAAATAACGAATTCCATAACGTACCTTGCCAGCTGTTGCCATTGCTTAAGAAGAAATTCTGAAAAAAATTTATTTTGGAAATACTAAAAAAATTCAATATTTAACTTAATTTTAAATGTTAACATGTACTATTACATTTTATAATTATATCAGCTATAAACCATGGAGTCTCAAAATACATTCAATAAAATTGATTGAACTTTCTAGACTTAATATTCTATTTAGATAGAGACATTTTTAAGTCATTGCAAAAAAAATTAAATATTTTAAACTAATTTTAAAGTTAAAAAGTCGTATTTCCAATATAACAGATAATATTTTATATTTGGATTTACATAGCACTATAGATTAAAATTATTTGCAACATTTTCAATATAACCTAATGCTTTGCAATTTTGAGCTATAGTTAAGTATCGAATTTAACAATTGAGCATGGGCAAATTTTTTTCATGATTCACATAAAAGCAAAGAAGGGATATTATCTAGCAACTAGTATATATGCCCTATAAATACAGTGATATTTGCACAGTTAATGATCGTTTGATTCCAAAATTGATAATTGTGTCAGGAAAGCATATAGAGTATTGGTATAAAAGACAACTGCGAATTTATCTTTCAATCATGTATCAAGTATGTTAGCTCATTTTGTTTCAAATTTTAAAAACTTCGAATGAAGAGGCATATTTATTTGATTGCCAAAATAGTTTCAAGCATATTCAAGGCTTTTTTTATATAAATGTTGATAAAACAATTATTCGAATAAATAAAGTAGGAATATTTTTGGTGATAATAACAAAAGCCATAACAAAGGAATTAAAAAATCTTCAAGCCATATTTTCTCATAAATTTCAGAGTTCTATATACCAATGATTTAAAAACTGATAACTTTTAAACATATATTTAAAAAAATATTTGAAGACTGATCATCATATATTAAATGCAAAAAAATAACTTTCTATTTAGAAACATACTATTTAGAAATAAGCAGTATATTAGCACATAAAGCTTAAAATCAACCTGCTATATATTCTTATGATGATAATAATAAAAAACAAAAGACGTTTTTAATAATCCTAAATGTAAAAATACAGATACCTAAACTAACACACCAATATTTCTTATTAGATAGATAAATGATGTTCAAACACGTGGAGTTTGATATCAAAGCAGTTGAACATTAAAAAAAATAAGTTTAAGTAAATTAATCACATAGTTTTCCGAAAAAAGTTACGCGCGAATAATTTTAAATTAAGGAAACTCTTTTTAACCGAATGGGATAATTTAATATTGACGAAAGTTCAGTTTTTTAATAAAATATATAATATCATGAGATAAATTTTCACTTAATTGTTAATAATCGTTATCATAAATACATATTTAGGCTTTATATTAGCATCAAATTGAATAGCTTAATTGGGCAAAGGGTGAACTTACCTATCAAAGGAAACTAAACTGCAGGAATATGATATCGCAAGCCGCTTGTCACAAATGCAAGCTGCGAGCTACAGGAGGAGTTCCATACAAGTTTCACATATTATCATCCAAATCGTAATCTTATCACCTTCTTTAAGGTATGAAAAAGGTGTTTGAGAGAGATACAATTTTCTCTTCTTAGGAGCTTACAATATTTTTCGAATCAAAGTTCGATTAGATAATAATGGGCCTTTTTCCAATGTTCTTCGTTACCTCTCAGTTTTGTGTTACATAATTCTAAGTTGTAAATTTTACAACCTAAAAAATATAGTTGTACTTATATAGAAAGTACGATATTAACTGCAGGATACAAATTTTGTATCTCACCCCTTTCAGTAAAAATGATCAAGAACCATTATACTTAATTGGCTCATGACCATTTTCGCTGGTGGGTTATGACGAAACTTAATGCTCTCAAGAGATGGGATTTTTGCGAATTTTTTTAAAGTACCTATTATGTTATATGTATATTTTTAGATTAAATTCTAAACAAAGGCACTCTATCTGCATCCGGGATCTTATGCCTCTCTGACAATTCCCTGGTCAAAGTCAAAAATTCTCTCTATGTTTACAATCTTGGGAAAACAGGAATATAATTTTTCCAGAAACCATCATCCCTTCCCAAAACACAAAACTTGAACTAATGTTTTTCATTCTAAAATTAATCGATCGCAGAGTTTTCTCTTAAATATTTTCAATCGGTATAATTTCTACCATGAAGTGTTTGCTCTGCACCTTAAAGAACGAATTTATTTAACCATTCCCTCAAATAAAAATCTCTTCATTCTTACAAAACACACTTCTTAAATTATTTGTTGGAAATATTCAGATCAATAAAAGTTTAAGGCATGTAATTTTTTGAAAATTTAAAAATTTTGTACGAATTTTTTGAAGAAAGTAATGGTTAAAAAGGTTATAGGGCCACCAGCATTTCGAAAATGGCAAATTTAAATGTAGGTCTGACTTGGTTTGTCTCTTGCTATCACACTGATGACACGAGTCCTTTTTTGCATGTAAAAGTTAATCTGATTTAGAAATACATTTTCAAATGGTTTCCGAACCACTACAAACATAGAAGTAGAGGTTGATTTCATTTATACCTATTTAACTAAAGGCCCTAGTTCTGACCTTTCAGCTATCAGCTCGTATAGTTTAAATAGTAACTAACTGGTATGTATGTTATAAAAATTATCTATTCCATTATTTAATATTGACGCCAAAGTAAAACTCTGATTTCGGAAACTTAAAATAAATATGAAGCTAGTAAAAATACATAAAATATATATTTTAAATGGAATAATATGTTTCACAATAAATTAAACTGCAACACTTTATGGGTTAAAAATGTAAACTATTCCAGGAAACGCCGATCAACTTTTTTCTGGAGACAAGCTTCTTGAATTTGCTGGCGATATGGGTGGTGGGAAAAGCTTTCTTATTTCTGGCAAGCGTAATGGGTCGACGAAAGAAAGTTCCATGATGACAGAAACCTCGATTAAGGGACTTCAATCACCTCTTGAACATATAAACATTTTACCCCTGAGCTGCTGACAAAAGCCTCTCCAACTCGAACGCTTTTTCGCAACTTTCTGCAAATCTGGAGGCGCGCTATTTACATTAACTGCGATCACTTGAGGGGAACGTAATCTGGCAATGACGAATGAAAGCAGCAATCATGTTGCCATCCCGTCACTGAGAAAAAAATATTCTTAGCGCCCACACGAGTGCGTGTTGTGCCATTTTTCTTTCACTTGTTCAGTCACGAGGCCTTTATAGTGTACAAAGTTTATCTTTGGCTGAAATATAAGTATATATTAATATCACTCGTAATTCAAAATAGCAACCCTCCTTTCAGAATTGTATATGTGGAATTAAATATTTATAAACTGTAAAATGTATATAATGACCACTCAATTTAAATCTATAATGCAAAGAATCAGTAGAGTTAAATTACAATTAAAGAAACTAATATATCATTTATTTTTCAATATCTCAAAGTCAAATTAACCATCAAATTACCAACATATTAGTTGATAGAATCAATTTTTAATGCTCTCAATACTAAGGTAAAGTGCGAAGAAGTTTTGATTCTACATTTTATGTCAATCTTTTAGTAGATCATGTCTAGACTAATGGCATGGACTATACATAAACCTATAGTCCATTCTTTTAGAATATTGATATCTTGCTCTATAATCGCTATACATGGGAATATAGTTCTAGTATCTTTGAATCCTAACATTATTGAGTCCTATTACCCTAATATTATTGAATCCCACTATTATTATTATATTTTTACTGAGCTTCCAAGTATTTTATAAAAATCTCACAAGCTTTCAAAAATTTTAGAAAGAATTATTTGGGGCAAAAGCACATTTAGATTAAAATTAGACATACCTTTTTTTTACGATTTTGGTTCATGATTACGATAAAAGTGCTGAATAAAAATTTGTATATGAATTTTATGTACAAATTAGCAAGATTGGTTTATAAAATTAGTCATTCATCAGCTAAGATACAGTAGTGAATGAAATTACAAATTTTGCATGCGCAAAAGAGGGACCATAAAGTTCAAGAATTATCAACAGATGTTTCTGAATTAAAAATTATTTTTTCATGTAAATTTCTAAATTTTCTATCTTTCGATTGAAAAAGTTAATTGTATAACATGAAAACCATATGAAATATGAAGTTGTAACAATGATTAGATATGACGAATGATCGCAACATTTTTCCTCTGCAATTTTGCAAGAAAGTCTCAAAGAAAAATCTAACAATATGATTTTGACGTAAGAATCATATTGTGTTGTTTAAAAGAGGAAATGATCAGCGAAATTTAAATTATAGTATAATATCGATAATTGTATTCCTTATCATTTTTAATTAATTTATTTCTTAATTATTAATTCCTTATCATTTAGTGAATTTATTATTGTATTCCTTATCGATGTATTCTTTTATAGCTTTTGCTAATTTTTTTCTTTCATAGAATAGGGTGATTTCAGTTTTACAATTTAATTGAATATTTTGTATATCTTCACTAAGATAGACTCACATAATAGAAGGGATAATTGTAAATTATTGAACTTTTTAAATTGTGAAATCTAAATTCATTTCAGTCAAGAATACAAAAGATCAGCTAAATGCAAGATTTTACTTAGTTTAATAATAATATAACCTAACTATTTCAATTCTTTTCTTTTTTTAATTAACATTATTAAATGCCCTACCACAAAATATTTTAAAACCAGTACATAATGCACAGTTGATATAAAATAAGGTTTATTTAAATATATACTTAATATATAATATATACTTAATATATACTTAATATTAAATATATAATAAATATATATAAAAGGAACAATTTAAAGTTATTGAGTTTCAAAAATCATTATTATGATTCAATATAATAAATTATGGCTTATTTAAATAGTTTTAATAGCAAAACTAGTAAGATTAATTATAAACATAGCTATTACATAAAAGCTTTTATAATTTAATTGTGTAAACTATTAGCATAATAGTTTTAAAAAACAGAAAATGATTTTGTAGAATAAAACATATTCTTATTTTAAAATATTTTAACATAAGTATTAATTAAATGAGTTATAATTGGTGTTGGTTTATAATTGAATAATATGTTGGTTACATAACATTTAAGCTTACAGAAAAGTTAAAATAGAAAAGAGTGATTGTGTGATTCAGTTTTATAATAAAGTGATGTTAAGCAATAGTAAATTTACGAAAAACATTTTAGTTTCTTAAGAATTAAATAATGATTTGGTAAAAAGGAAGAATTAACTTATCAATGCACATATATTTTAAATTTGTAAAATTTATGCACCCTGCAATTTTACTGACAGTTAAATTGCTTGTTCTATTTAAGGGAAGAACAAAATTTACGTATAAATATTGAAAGTATTCAAGGCAATTTTTCAGAAACAAATGAATGCTAAATCAATTTGTAAGTTGAGCTTGTTGACAGCTTTGACAATTGTTTGAGCAAGCTTAAGTAATTTTCCAAAAACAGTGTAGAGTCAGAATGTGTTGTCTCGCTCTTCGACACCTGCTTAAATCATAATTGCAGACGACACTCCTCTTCTATTCAATTACCTCCATCTGATGTTTATTTAACTTTGAGCAGATACGAGCAACTCTGCTGGCTTAACAAGTGTAATTGCAGCAGAAAAGGAACATTTTCAGGAAACTGATGCGCTTAATAATAGCTCTAAAGGCGACACATTATAACAATTGATGATTTTCACGTTTTGTATTTCATTTCTACTTGAAGGAAACATGTAATTTCACAATTTAACACCAGCAGACGATCTTGTCATCTGGTTTGGGAAAAACGTTGTTGCCATTCAGAGGAGCACAAATATGACGTTCGTTGCGAAGAAAAGGAGTCGATCTAATTTGTTGACGCCCTCTATCAAAACGTGTTTAGACTCTAAGAATTCCAAGTCTTAAATAATAGCCATAAGAAAAATGCCCGAACACCAAAGAGATTTATTACTAAATCTGACGTCGCATTATTAGGACGCCATTGTTAAGGAGCATTAACTTGTTTCCTGATAATATGACAGGCATTTCGAAACGATTCTTTTCCTCTCCGCTTTTTCAAAAGCTGATCATCAGTATATCATCATATTTTTTTCCCGTCCAGCTTCCTATTTTTTTATTTATTAACCTGGCCTTGCAGTTCAAAGAATGGGGGAAGGGAGAATGTAACTAAAGTAGCAAAAATGTCTCTTTTATCAAAAGCTTTAGTCAAAAATTGGGGCTGAGATGAATTGCAGTTAAAAAGTCGTCCGTTAGTCACCGCATGTCGGTCGCTAATTGCTTCTGAATTCAGTGACACTTACTCACTAAGAGGCAATCTTTGTCGATATTTCCCAGCTTTGAATGGAATTATTTTCTCGCAAATTGAAGCAATTAACTGGATGAATTTCTACAATAGTGTGAAAGGGGGATGCTAAGTTAATCAAACCGACTTTTTATTACATTATAAAAGGGAAGAAACGAACAATTTGGGGTCGCTGCTTTGTAGTTCAATCATTCTATTCAGAAATCAAAGAATGTGTTCATCCATGTGAAGACATAATTCTCATGATCCTAATGAATTCATAAAGAAACTCTTAAATAGGTATTATAAAAAATGTTTTTTAAACAGGAATTAATCATTGAGAATAATAATTAGCAATATATTCTAGATCTCCATATTTTGCTTTAAATATTGTACATTGAAAAGTTTATTAACAGGTTTTTTAAAAAGTTTTTTAAACAGGAATTGATCATTGAGAATAATAATTAGCAATATATTCTAGATCTCCATATTTTGCTTTAAATATTGTGCATTGAAAAGTTTATTAACAGGTTTTTTTAAAAGTTTTTTAAACAGGAATTGATCATTGAGAATAATAATTAGCAACATATTCTAGATCTCCATATTTTGCTTTAAATATTGTGCATTGAAAAGTTTATTATTGTATGTTTTACCACAAAATAAATGCCCCTTTTATCAGTTTAAAAAAATCAGTAACCAAAATAGAAAGTAATAGGCATAACAAGTAATTACGAAAAATATGAAATCTCTTTTTACCATATTAAAATATAAAAAATTAATTAAATAAGTAAGATTATTAATTAACCAAGTTAGATAGACTGCGAAAGATTTCTTTAATTACTATTTACTAAAGTCTTAATTAAAAGTTTGGTATAAATTATTTATGTCTATCTATGTAATACATTTGATAGATGTCACTCAACATCGGTATAAAATGAAGTGGGCTGTGTTAGCTCAGTGGTTTGGGCATTAGCCTTAGTATGAAAAGGCGAGGTTTGATTCCCAATGCCGTCAGAGACCCACAGAGTGCATGCGATGTACATGCTCGTTAAATCTATGGATTCAAAAGTCTTGTAATCTTGAGAATCAAAGAGGTCTTAACATTTCATTAAATAATTAACTTGTTAATGATTTTTCTAGTAAAAACACTTTTATATGTAAAATTTTTATAAGGAAAAAATCCTACTTAAAGTGGAAATTTATATTTATAATTAGAAGAGTTTATAAAATATTCTAGATTAATTTAAACATTAATAGCTTGCGCACGTTGATATCCTTGACAACGAGATTGACAACGATGAGCTCGCTAAAAAAGCCTGTAATTCTCCTCAGCCATTCAAATGCTTGACCCTTCTTGACGCCAATGCAGTTGCCAGCAGAAAATTAATTTGCCAGCAAGTTAAAAAGTTTTCCATTTCAGAATTAAACAGTGACAGAACCATTTCAACTGTAATAGCCAGACTTAGAACAAAACACTTGAAAGGCTTGAGAATTTCTTCAGGCGGACAAAGGAGCAACACCAGGCTTTGTCCTCACTGCTCGGATAACACCTGTCTCCACAACACATCTTCAACTGTCCAGCAATGCTGGACAAGATTTTTAACATCAGCATAGAGGATCCTGTGGAGCTTCTTTTTACAGATAAAGCTGTAAAGATCACCAGGGCTTCTTCGGCAGCTTCTGGGACACTAAGGGTTTTTGCACGTACTCCATGGACACGATATCATCATCATCACATGTAGGTACTACGAAAATTTCTAATTTCTCTAAAATAAATTTTAGAATATAAAGGCAATTTCATTGAGCTGATGTAATTATTCAGTCTTGCTGTTTAATTATTTATTAAGAATTAAAACTGAGGATAAATATCGGGATCTCAAACTTAGAGTGTTAAAATTATATTTCATTGTACTAATCTATATTTCTCTGCATTCTAAGGTATTAATTGAAATTATCGAGCTATATTGTCACTTTTACACACACAAGCTTATTAGAGGGAATCTACAATTTAAAGTGGATTCCTAGCCAATGCACAAACACCTACGCTCGAGGAATAAATCCAATTCACTAACTGATGCACTGAAATCCAAAGAGTCAATCATTTAATTTCCAATTTGACCATTTTGACGGGAAAAGTAATCGTCAGTCTTATTTTGAAATTTTATGTTTCATTCTGATGAAAAGATGCTTTCAAAATGAAAAATCTATAAGAAGAAAGCATATTCTGGGATAAATTTGATAAGTAAATTGGATAAATCATATGAAACCTTGAAAAATTCAGGAAATGTTTCGAATACACCGATATTTTGCTTGTTTTATGAACTATACTTTTATCTAATCATCAAAGTTTGTAAGTAATTTAAAAATCATAAAGCAAAGAATTTCGAGACATTAATTTGTTATTAATAATGTAACATTGATACTGATTTCTTGAAATAATTACAACAGAACACTAATCAACATTTTCCAAAAGTTAATTGCCTTAAAGAGGAATGCGATTAACATAACTATTTGGAATTGAATACAGTTATTGTTTATCGACATTATTTCAAATGTATAAATCCTAAATAAATAATCAGCAGTTTTTAAGTAAATCAAGACATCATTACTAAATAAAACAAAAAGAAGACGTCCCAAAATATTTCCCTGAGGTATTTTAAAAGTTTTGAAAATCTTAATGTAGTTTTCTGTTATTAGAACCAGATTAAAATCTAGCCATCTTCTTAATATTTAGAAGAAAACTGTAGTATAAAAATAACTGCTAAATATTTATCAGTTTTTGTATGCAAGATAAAACTCCTGTCAAATTGTTTTATAAAACGTTTCTTTTATTAAGCAAAATGGTGACGCCATAAGAATCTAAGGAGAATTTTTACAAAACATTTGACTACGAATTTGGCTCTAATAACAAAGCCAAATTAAATTTTTTTTATAAAATTGAGTCATAATATGAAGCCCGGTGGCTTAGTGACAGCATTTCACGATCCCATGACACAAGTTCGAGGTTCGATCCTCGGGCTGGGTAAGGTTGGCTCAGCCTTTCATCCAATCAGTGGGTCGATAAACTGAGTACCAAGCATGCTTGGGAACTAAACACTGGGGATTTCACGTTAGGCTGACCACCTAACTGGGACATGCTTCACACACCAGGGCCCTCGGTCATGAAAACAGTTATGGGCACTGTAGGCCTTGGCCCACATGGGCTGTCGTGCCATGGAGTTTAGTTTTGAGTCATAATAAAGTCAAAGGAATAAAGTCGTTTGATCAAATATTAATTTTAATTCGAATTAATTTAAAAATCAATGTAGTTAATATCAATTTATTAATTTTGATTACATTCTTAATATTTTCTTTAAAAATATATGCAAAAATGCTTAATATATCATAAGACAGGCTATTCTATGATCTTTAATGAATTCACATAATTTAGATAAAATTAAAATAATTCAAATCGGACAACATTTTTTAATATTTTATTCAGAGGCTTTTTTATATTTTAATTTTATAAATTTAACTTCAGTTTCAGAATTTTTCAAATTCGAGGAAAAGTTTGCTATCTTATAGTTAATACCATTAATCTATTTCTAATTTTAAGAACTAATTATAATGAATAAGTTTAAATGGTAGAATTTTTCTTTACTGTCAGATAGAGTACATAATAAAATTATTAAAACATCTGAATTTGCGATATATATTTTAGGACTTCTTATATATTCTTTTAATTTTCAAAACAATTTTATGAATCAAGAATAAAATAATTTTTATGGCTTTTTTAAAACTTTATGGGGATTGGAAAAATATAATCAGATTTAATAATAAACTGAGATGAAGGCAATTAAATTTGTAATATAATTGTAAATTAATCCAAGACACGCATAGTTAAGAAATAAAAGTTGTCTATTAGGACAGACATTATTTTACTCATCAATAAATTTATACATTTTGACACTTTTTTTCACTCAAACACCTCTCTCTGATGATTTAACTTCATTTAAAAATATATTTTATGATCAACATTTACTTTTTTTATTTATTATCCTTATAAAACATATAATTTTATAATCAGACATTCTTTTAAACAAACGATATTAAGATTAAAAATGGTTAGGAAATGGTTAAAAATGGTTAGAAAATGGTTAAAAATGGTAAAAATGGTTAAAAATGGTTAGCATTAATATATGATAAAAGGGCTGTCAATATTACATTTACAGTTATTATATTCTATTATAATTTTTTTTATTATCAACCTAATAATTCATAATAATCAAATTAAAACTGTTCTTTAATTTCAAAAAAAAAATTTCTACAGGAGTATTTAATGAGTTTCTTGTTTTTAATTTTAACAAAAATAAAGGTTGATTGGAAATCTATGTTTATTCTTATAGCATCAAAAATAAAGTCAAAATTTGAGTAAATTTCATTGTAAATCTTTTTGTAAAAATATGCATATTCTTCTGTTTCCTTTCTTTGTGAAAACCTTCAAATGAGTGCTTGGTAAAAATCTAAATAGGGTCGTAAATAATTCTAATATTTTCAATGCATCCAAACATTCTAAAAAGTCTTAAATATAATTTTATATTATTTAAGTATCTTTTCTTTCTTACGAGCATTTTCTTAAAACTCTTTACATTTTTTAATTAAATAAATCAAAATAATATACAACAATGCTTCATGTTTAAATTTTCTCTCCGTTCATAAAAGTTAATTTATCTGACCTTAACGAATTGGCGGTTTTCGAACCATCAAAAGCATCTAGGTTTGAGAAAGGAATCGAACTCGCATGTTGTTGAACTGAAGACTAAAAGTTAGTTATTCGATTGCCATATCGACGACAATACTACATATAAGCCAAAAAGAGGTTAAATTCATTATCATCGTATTTTATATGAAATAATTAATTTTTTACGGAAATGTTTATTACGAAGATTCATTCAGAATTTTTTGTGATATATTCAGTCGAGAAGTAGTTGATAAATTAGCTGTTAGATTTGATAATATAAAATATTTTATCCTAATGAATGCTTTAAATCGGATAACTGTAAGTAGTTTAGCACAGAATAAATATATGGAAAGAAAAATAAGTTGTGCATGAGAACTTGATCTCTTTATGATCTTCTATAATTTAAATGTGTAATTAAATCGAGAAGAATGCATTTAACGACTGTAATTACCAAGTGGAAATGAATTTTCATCTCTTGTACTAATGTATTTGAATGGCTTTCAGTGTTCCATAGAAGTCTTGATATTTTTCGTAAAAAAAGAACAAAAAGTCATTGTCAATTAAATCCCTGATATGTATCAGACCAAATATTTTCACGGTTTTAATAATCAAAAAGTTTTAATATTTTATTCCTTAATAATAGTGAAATAACATCTACTTTAAAACTGACAAAAATGTAGTTTAAACGCACATTTAAGAAAATAATTTCATCAGATATGCTACAAAATTGTTGCAAGCTATAAGTAAGCGAAAAGAGATAAAACAATTATTACTTTTTTTCTTTTTTTGTAAATGTAATTATGTGATTACCAGTAGTGAAAATAATGAGTAACATTTTGTGTTAATTATATCGCAAATATTTAAGATTTATAATGTAAAAACTTTAAATTTCCAAAATAATGTTATAATTTCCAATATATCTGGTTTAAAATATTTTAGATTGTAAAATGTTTTTTATTAATAAATTTTTTTTTACATTATTGCAAGAGTTGTATAACTTTTTTGACGTATAACAACCTATAGAGAAATTTTTCACTGACATTTTTAAAACTAGAAGAAAAAATTCAAATGTTCTACCTCATATCATGTACACAATTTCGCCCTTGTTTCCAGCCAAGAATCAAATTAAGTAATTGGATCTTTCTTTGTTTTCACATTTGATTATAAAAATAATTAAACCATACAATAGGAAGATTACTTTTTAAAAAATTCTTTTCAAAAAAGCTCCAGTATGTTTGAGATATTGTACACTAACGAAAATAACCAACTGCTATTGAACACGCATTTATGTTTACTTTTCCTTTTAAAACAATGGTCACTTTTCCTGGTATTTGAAAAGGCACGTGTGTCTTGATTGAACAACATTAAGTCGTGATCGATGGCAACATTCAATTCCCACATGGAGCATTCCGAGACAAGCATTGGTAAGAAAGCTATTTTTGAAGAGCGCAAACATGGCGAAAGTTTCGACGGTAACACAATCCTCTTGTGTACAAGGGCCGCTTTTCATCTGTCAGAAATGAGAAGAAAAGATAGGACATTCTCAACTGAGAGTTAGAAAAGCAAAATGCCCCAGCGCGTGTTTGTTTTGTTCAGTCATGGCGTGTATCACGTTGACAGTCAAGCGTCCTACAGATACAACACGATCCGATCTGGGACGCCATGTTTGTTTGCATTGCGATTTCCAATGGCGCTTTTTCTTTAATCGAGTCGACCGTTCCATTCTTCGGTTCTTTTCAAGCCCAGAAGAGAGATTTGGTTACTTCGTTCCAGGGAGAAATATTATTTCAGCTGATAGACCTTTTGATGGACCAACTCTGCAGATAGTCAGTTCCCGAGAGGCATTGCCTAATGCTTTCTGACAGAGCATTTGCTTTTCTTTTTCGGCTCTCCGATACTCAAGACTCAATTTGTTGCAACCCTGAGAAATTGCAACACATTATGGGATCGGAGACTTAGTCGAACATTATGCTTTTAAAAATGGGATGTATTTATTTTTTTAAAAAAAATATTGATTATGGTTGCTGTTATATTCCATAATCCAATTGTCATGATGAAATAATTTATACATATGAAATAAAGTGATTATACATGCAAATCTATATTATTGTTATATTATTCATTATTATATTTTGGGGCAAATAATTTAATATTTGATTATAGAGTGTGTTACTTAAAAGCAAACATAAAAAATTTTAATAATAAAGAATTAATTAAAAATAGAATTTAGTAAAAAGAAAGGTATATCTTTTTGCAAAAATGTACTTAATTTTTACTGTTAAATTATCTAAAGCAATTGTCAGTGAATAAAAGTGCTTTGTACTTATGAAGTGTAGTAATTTTTCTTACAATTAACATTTTTAATATTAATCATAACTTTATCATCAGATAAAACAATTTAATAATGTGATAAAAGCATTTGATTCAGAATAAGTCATTTTTAAATACTTTTCTATCTATCTATCTGTTTATCTATCTATCTATCTATCTGTTTATCTATCTATCTATCTATCTGTTTATCTATCTATCTATCTATCTGTTTATCTATCTATCTATCTATCTATCTATCTATCTATCTATATATATATATATATATATATATATATATATATATATATATATATATATATATATATATATATATATATATATATATATATATATATATATATATATATATATATACAGAAAGAGATCAATTTTATTCGCCTGAGTCCGTAACCGAGAGATTAAAGCCCTTGCCTTTATTTCAATATTTAGTGGACTCGATATTCCATTTTAATGTTTTCGCTTGTTCGCTTGTAGTGGTTTGGAATCTTCTCTAAAAACTGTGTCAGCTTTGGTCGAGAGAGAGAAGAAGTCTTCGTGTTCCAAGAATGACAATTTAGAAACAACTATGCAATTTAAATTAAGCATTTAAGTGAATTTATGTATTTTCCTTTTTAATATTACGAGAAGTGTGCATTATTTTCTAAATTTAAATTTTCACGGTTTTAATTTGATAATACAGTTATATAAATTAGATAAAATTTAAAGCAAAAAACTATCTTGACAATTTTTCGACGTATTATGTGACTTCATATATATATATTTCAAATATTTTTACAAATAAAAAATAATAAATTTTCTATTCTTTGTAAAACACTGTGACATTCAATAAGCATTTTTATTTTTTTCTGAGAAATGTTTCAATACATTTTTGGAAAAAGAAAATGCATACATAAAAAATTGAAAAATAGGAAAAATACCTTTACAATTTTATCACTAGGTTGATTTGCACATAGTTAATAATTTTATTCAAATCAAATTTCTCGAATTTTAAAATAATTTGCTTTACTAAATATTTCTGCAATGTGGGTTAATATCTTCTCTTCCTTATTTTCTTGCCTTCCATTTTGGAACTAAATAAAAGGTTTCGGGCAACACAGACACACACACATTTGTTATGTGACATATTTGTTATTTTTTAATTATTTAATGACATTTGCATTTTATTTCCGGTTAACCAATTCTTCATCAAAAAGGTAATAACGCATGTGATTCACTTCTGATTGGATTATATAATATAAAAAATGAAATATATATATATATATATATATATATATATATATATATATATATATATATATATATATATATATATATATATATATATATATATATATATATATAATATTTTTATTTAGGGCATTTTCCCTTTAACTCAAATATGATAATCAATATTTTTTAAAAAAATTTCAGGAAAATTTAGAAAAATATATTACATAGTAAAACTTCAGTTTTGCAATTCAAACTACTGTGTATTTATTATCATTACTTTAAATTTTATTTAGATCTTTTGTTATAATACTGAATGAAATTAAAAATGGGGTAACTTTAATGATAGTTTTGATGACAAAATAAAGAACTACATTAAAAGAATCAAATATATTTTGCATCAAAAATATTTCTTGTCTGCGTCAGTTTTCCATATTTTTAAAAAAACTTGGTAATTTGAATTATCCGACACTGATGCTTACTATGTTAAAATTTAATAAGACTTATTATATTATTTTTTAAATTGAAATATTTATAATTAACGATTTTTGACGAAATTTGGAATTGCATAAAGGGCAACAATTGCATTTTTTTCCCGATTGTATTGCTCAAAACTGCAGTTTGGATGAAGCAGTTCTCCTCGTTTTAAAACGAGTCTCATCGCCAGTGGAAGACAAATGCAATGCGGAAACAAAGGAAATAAAATGTGACATTGTAGCCAAATCGTCTGAAATGAAATCTTTTGTTTGGCGTCAACCATAATTAATGGATTTCCATAAGCAGCCTGCGAAGCCCGGCACCTTCAAGGACATCCACCAACAGAAGTTTCCACAGTTGAGCCAACATTGTGGCGCGCCTCAGAACCTGTGATTATATATTTATTCTCCATAATTCAACGGGGTGACGTTGCCATTCTTTAACGATTTAATTGGGCTGGCAAGTTCCACTTGAATCGGAGCGATTCCCTGGGAAAGGAAAGCTTCCCAGGCCAGAATTTAACGCTCCGTCCTCATTAATTTAGATCTAATTAAGTGTTTCATTCGAAACACGGTCCGCCCCAACTTTTGTAGACGCGCCTAATGGACAGGCGCTCTTTTAATTTGCGAACCATTTCTGAAGATGGAATAGCTTTCGTTAGAGGATTCACCCCTTCCTTTCCTCGTTTTACATTTTTCCAGGCTATTTGAGGAAATGTAAAGTTTTGACTTTGTAACACTCGATTTTTCATGCTTGGAAATCGAATCTATGCAGCATCTATCAAAGGTTTCACAAGTTTCCGAATACAATGACAATAGCTGTGGCGAATTTGTTAAAATTCTTTGTAATTTTTTTATTTTCTGGTGATTATTATTAAACAAATAGTTGCATATGTCAACTTATGTAAGTTTTTGTAAAAGTTGAGAGTTGTTTGCTATAAATTAACGATACTAGTTTCTTGTAAGAATTGTTAATCAATCAAGATTTAGTGCATTCTTGAACCAATCCAACAATCACAAAATAATTTCCCTACTTGAGAAAGTATACAAGTTTTGAAAAGTTATACAGGAAAATAAAATTTGAATAAATTAAATTACATTATATTTTAAATTCATGTTATTGCAGATAATAAATTTGGTGTTTTAACTTCAACAAACCAATGCTATTGCAAATTTTCTCTGCTTAGTTAACTCTCTTGTAAAATTACATTAAAAGTTTCACTTTCATAAATAAAATACATTGATAACATGCTTACTTAAATCATTTAATATTTATAAGTAATTGCTCAAGCTCTTGGAGAAAGTTCGCTTTTTAATTTTAATATAATTCTGCAATTTTCTTATATATTAGTCGTTCAGAATTTCTCACTTAGAAATTCTTTTAATTATGTGTAAACAAAAAGTCTTCATTTGGCACAGAATAAAAATTTAAATCTTATGAAAGTTAATTTGATAAAGAGTCACTATGTATACACACATATTTTTCGTACTATTTTAACTGAGTCATTTATTTAATTGTTCATAACTTACATTTTGAAATATAAATTTATTCCTGCCATATGAATAAAGTTGGATTTAAGATTAAAAAAATACATAAGTTGTTGATTACATTCAAATATTTATTAGAAATTTTACATGATGAAATAAGATTGTCTTATTTTTAAAAAAAATTTAAATAATGAATTTCATGTAATGCTTTAGATTTCTTGTTTTTTTATTTATTCTTAAAGACAAAACTAGAATAATATAAATTGCTAAGATAAATTTAGTATTATAAATTAAATACACTTAGTTTCGTGGAGGACTTACAAATTTTATTGTGATTCTTTTATATCTCCCCAGATATCTCTGAATATTCGAATCCTATGAATTTCCAAACAGATAAAAAAGAGTCCCGAAATCATTATATATAGAAAAGTTCTGGTTATGTATTCTAAAATGCAATATTGTTCTGAAATTAAAAAATTAATAAAATATGATCACTAGATTGAATTGCATTTAGAATTACTTTAAAGAAACAAAATAGTTACTAAAAAATAAAAATTATATTTATGTTTAATCGTAACTATTTTATTATTTTGAATATATTTTTTATAAATTTACTCAATAATTTTGAAAAGTAAATTGATTTTCTCATTGATAACAATAAAATTTATTTAAAAGAATCTAATAATTAACACCACGGATATATAAATTTCATATTACATTTGAGATTTACATTAAAGAATTAGAAAACTTTAAGAATTCATTTTCAACTCAGAAAATTCAATATTCCATTTTTAATTAATAGCAAATAATGAACATTTCAGAATAAAAACAAGCCGTAAATAAGCTTTCATTTACTTTAGATATTCACTTAACTATAAGAATGAATAATTGAATTAAATCGATTAAAACTTGTAATTGAAATTTAAAAGTTTCCTTTCTATCAGGTGAAGCTAAACTCAAGCAGTTAAACAGATGGCTTAAATATTAAAAAAATGTGATAAGGTTTAAGGAATGAAATAAAAAAATTAAAATTTCAAATGATATTTTATTATTCTCACTCAAAAGATTCGAAATTTAACTGCCATAATGCGAGAAAAACTTTACAGTATTGAAAATTTAACTAATGTAAGTTTAGTAATCAACGTACATTGCTTCATATATATATATATATATATATATATATATATATATATATATATATATATATATATATATATATATATATATATATATATATATATATATATATATATATATATATATATATCTGAACCTTTCACTTTGAAAAGTGCGGTTCTAACTTTAGGTATAGTGAATCTTTAATTAAAGTCATTCAGCTGCAATCACTTTCTAATTTGATCCATGGTCAAAAGTTAACACATTATCCAGCAAAAAATATCTTTTTTTTTTCATTTTAAAATGATCAGTGAGTTTGAGTTCTTAAAGAATTAATCAGGTAACACCTCACTATGGCAATGAACTAAATAGTTTAGTAAAAGACTCAATTTTTGATATTATTTATTGGAATTCAATGAAGGAGATTTATCAGCATCTAAAGTTACTGCTCGTAAATTAGCTTTTTTATTGCTTTTCATAAGATTGTAAACGTAATAAAATTATAAATAAATTATTTGGTTATAAATACACATTAAGTTTCCTTGAGTCTGAACTCAAGGAGATGAATAATTAACCTTCATGTGGTGTAAACTAATGTATTTACATGATAAAGATTACCTTCATGAAGACATTTGAAGAACCATTACTGGAAACTTAGCAGTAGTTGACATTTTTAAATATTTGAAGAGATATAAGGAATCGGTCACTATGACACAAAATTAGTAAAGGCAAGAAAATATCCATAGTACCTTTCCTTGCCCAGAAAGCACTAGGTTCGGTATCAAATTAAGTCGTAGCTCATTGTATTTTAAGTGATTTTACACATTGAAAGCTTGAAAAGAACTTATGTTCACTTAATACAGTATTGTGGGAAGAGAATTCTTCTGGCTCATTTGTTGACCTTTAAGCATGGGTTGTATATATAAGGTATATGCAGCTTAATGGTTTCAATTAAAGAGTCATCTTATCTAATGTTAGAACCATACTTTTCAAAATGAAAGTTTCAGGGTTCGATCACAGCTACTATGGAATAATGAGATATGGATATGATTCTTCTACATTAACGTTTTTCAGAGTAAAATTTTACGGATTTTCTTTTAGCAAATGAATGTAGTCAACTTTTTAAGAAATATCCGCCCGAAAAGCAACATGTGGTTCAATGCTTACCACATCCTTAAGTTATCCATGTCAAAAAGATTTTGATCTTTAAAAATAAGGAAATTTACCTCAATCTGCTAACCTAACTTGTTATTGGAAAGTTTACTTTATGGATTATAAACATGAGTGTAATGGTGTAGAGACAATTTCCTCTCCTTTCTGGTCAATGTCAAAATTAAGGGAGTGAGTCCTCTAGTGGTGCCATCTATAGGAGAATTTAAGAGCAAAGTAGTACTTTCATCTTCATAGTGCTTTAGTTAAACGAAAGACACTCCTTACCGATTTAAATTCGCATAGCCAACAGCATAGCGAGCTTGGCTTATCCAAGTTTTATACGAAACAACGACAACATGAAATATGGGAAACAAATTTTTTCATCGTCTTACTAAATGACAAAAGCAACTCAAATCTTTTTGAATATATTCAACTCATGTGAAAATAAATTTATCATTTCATTGATTTCCAGCATGATTTTGAGTTTCCCAGTTCTCTAGCAAAAAGCCATTTGCATAAATTTGAAAATTCGAAAGTCAGATTAACAACTATTTCAGGGAACACCTTTACTGGTGACATTAATTCTGCAGTGCTGTAAGTTTGGTTATTATGTATGACTCTGAGTAAGATTTTAGTGATAGGTTTCCGAAATACTCAATTAGTTCATTATTTAACTATTCAACAACGGAATTTCATTTATAGTTAAATTGTTAACCTAAATTTGCTTTGAAAATCTTTGATCTTTTAAAGACTTCATGATAGCAATTTTTATTGTTCATTATCTCTCCAAACAATTATCTCAAGAGGGCACAGATGCCGTATAATTCATGATGACAAATTCTGAATTTTTTTTTCTTTTTTGGCGATGAAGAAATGTTGCTAAGATGACGTATTGTGATGTTTGCATGACGTAAATACTAGGGTTGCCAAAATAGAATTTCCTGCATAATTCTTATTGGTCTTCATCTCTATGACGTAATAAAAACCAGGTTGCCAGATACATAAGAAAATCGGCCAAAAAAACCATCAAACTCAGAATTTGGCATCCTGGATTTTACGGCATCTGTGCCCTCAAGTGTCATTATTTGCTTAATATTCACTAAATTCATTAATTTTGTAGGCTATTACTTTCCAATCATGATAACTTGCAAGAACAAATTAATTAGATATCTTTCGAAGTCATGCAATTTGTTCTTTCTCAACTATAAAATTTTCTTTTATTCATGTTGTCACTCATAGGAAAAAAATTGACGGGAGTTACAGCTTCATATTATAAAGCATTTACTTGAAAATTTTATGTTGCTCTACTGTCAACTGACTAACTAACGCTCAGGTTTTCATTTCAACAATTCATGGATTCGATCCTTCTTTCCATGTGACTGTTTCTGGTAGTTCGGAAACCATTGTAAACTGTAGTTTTGATAAATACAACTCTTCGTGTACAAATGTGACAAAACGAAAAAAGCTGTCTATCGTGATGGTTATAATATTACAGGAATACTTAATAGAGTTAATAAAGAAAAAACATAGATTAATGTAAGAGTTTTACTAAAGTCAAATCAGATTAAAAATTCATGGAATATAACAAGGTTGATCAAGCGAAATATTTATATCAAATTTAATAAATTAACAAAAAGAAAATTACTGATATGTTAGTTGTTGTTACTTACGACACTTAGATAAGCCAAGCTCACTATGCCGTTGGCTATGCGAATTTAGGTCAGTAGTGTGCGTCTTTCGTTTAACCAGAGCACCACGAAGGGGAAAGTACAACTTTACTCTAAACTCTTCCGATAGATGGCACCACTAGAGGATCCACTCCCTCATATTTGACATTCATCTGGAGTGGGAAGAAATTTCTGAAATGTTTAAAATTCTTTTATAAAATATTATCATAATACTCTCATGAAAATTCTTTTATAGTTAGTTTTCATTTTGAAGGACTTTTCCTTTAAAATGAAAATAAAGGAGTTCTTTTGATAAGTAAAATGTTATTTTCTCAAAATAAATAAAAATTATTTTTAAAAACATTTCTATTTTTCTAATCATTTTTATTCCTGTCCGAGATAAATTTAGAGACATTAGTATTAGATAATAATTTGGTTATTATCTAAAAAACTTATTTATTAATTGATTTATTAATGATGAATACTTTTAATTGACATTATATAAATAACATTTAATGAAACATAAATTTTAAATTTCTAAGCTATTCATTTATTGTACCCATAAAAGCTCAAAATAGATAAATGATATTTCACAGAATAAAGGACGAACTAGGAAAAGATACTGAAAGTTTAAATTTATCAATTATGTAATATTTAGAAATGAAAAGGCTTCCATTATATAATTAATATTTTAAAAAAGAAGATTCCATGGTTTTATTTTGAATACCTCGA
>JAJQOW010001290.1:40000-55369 GCA_037975125.1 Latrodectus hesperus | reverse complement strand
GAACGTTAAACCAGTTGTGCTATTGTAAGTCAGGCAGATGTTGTGGCATTCTTGGTGTAAAGCCTATTCAGAGCGACTAGGTGGTGCCACATCGAATAGGAAAAAATCGGTTTTTAATTGCCCTGCGGCCAAAAACCGAAGAAAAAGACAACAATACTTCGGTTTTTAAGTGTCCTTAGTCTTCTTCAAGAAATTTTCAATATGGAGTCCACCATTTTCTGTTAGGAGGTGTAAACGTAAAACGGTATTTTCCACAGCAGCTTGGAGTGCATCAGAGCTGATTGTTAACGTGCTGAGTAATGCGGCATTTCAAATCTGCTAAGGTGTCTAGTGGAGCACTGTACACAACATTTTTCAGAAATCTCCAGAGCCAAAAGTCACAGGGAGTGATATCCGGTGATCGTGGCGGCCAGGAAGTTGGAAAATGTTGGCTGATAATACGGTCATTTCCGAAATGGCGTTGCATCACCATCGACAATTAACGAGAATTCAGCATTTTATACAAGACGTTAATTTGCATATAACCACCTATACAGCGCCATCTATAGGCCACTTTTTTTCCTAATTTTTTCCCTCGCCAAACAAAATCCCCCTGTTTGAAGTACATTCTGGTGAAATTTCAGGTCTTTCTGACCAGTGATTCTTTTTTACAGCGTTTTTAAATTTGCAGTTTAACTATGACCACCCTGTATATATATATATATATATATATATATATATATATATATATATATATATATATATATAAATCAAAGAAAATTAAACAAACTAACAGTAGAAAGAACAACAAATATAATTTCAAAATACCAATATCAGCAAATCAGAATCCATTTAAATTGTATTGTATTGTAAATTTTCAGTGATTTTAAAATTTGTCTCCTAATTTTATTGTTTTTCTTGTTTTATCTGATATATATATATATATATATATATACATAAACAACTTATAATAAAATACTTTATAAAAGTTTAAGATTTAATGTTTTAATGGGGGTTATAATACACTTACGTATTTTTGACAGATATTTTTGAACTGGAAAATATAAATTGTGTTACCAATTTGATAAATATTCGTAAGTTTAATAAGCAATAGCGTTATTATACCTATTTCATTCAAAACGTAGTGTATAATATGATTTGAATTTCGCAAGATATATTTTTCACTCGCTTACAAAATTGTCAAAATAAATTATTCGGCATTTTCATTATTGTTCAAAAAACTCCAATTCATATTTAATAATTGGATCAGTTTTACTTTTTTCGATGCATTGTGAATAAATAAATTGCTTTTTAGACATCTTTCATTTGATAAGTATTCAGAATACAATCATAATTTTGCAAAACTGCCACATTTCAAATTATTTTGATAAATACATTCAACTCACACATAAGCCTATAGATTAACAAACCAAATGATTCATATTATTTCACGTCACCTAAACTAAAATCCAATAAGATTTGTTTATGTTTCATTAAAAATACATCAGTGATTTTATTCAGAAAAAATAATAAAAATTAAAATTGTATTTTTAGATGATTACATTATAAGTTTCTCATTTGATCAGATGCCAATTTAACTTATGATTATTAAATAAATAAATATATATAAAACTGGTAAACAATACTTTGCTATAGTATAAACTACACATGCCATTAAAAATTCTTTCATTATTCTATTATTGATGAAATGAAAGAAGAGAAGAAAAGATTGAATAATATTTTCTTACATTTTGAAATAAATCCTATTTAGAAATAATCATAACTTAAGATATGAGCTATATAGGCAGTTAAACAGATCAATTATTCTGAAAATTATAAATCTCACCAAGTTTTCAATTAGAAATAGGCAACGTAAATACATTTCAAGTAAACACACAAAGTTTTTAATTTAAGATAATTTTATATTTAATATTTGACTTTGAGCCTGAAGATGTCGAAATTACAAACATATTATATGATTTCTATATTCAGTCTTCATTATAAATTCTTATTAGAATTAAATGGCTTTCTGTTGTTAAAAATTATTTATGGAAAGAATACGAAATGTGATTCGGAAACGGAATTTCAAAAATGATTGCATGTTAAACTGTGTGGTGTTTTTTATAAGAAGAAAATTTAATTATAAAATACTCTTTGGCGGACCAGTGCTTAATTTAAGTATTTTAAGCACATTCATAAAAGTATTTAAGGAACTAACATTATAAAATTAAAATTTTTCAATATAGTTTTCTGTAGTAATGGGGGTCATAATATAGTTTGTAAAATTTTTTGAAAATACCTGTTTTAAAATAGATATTTTTCTTATTATAATTTTCTATGTTTTGATCAGTACTTATAAATTATACTACCTTTTCTTTTTCTCTCTCACTCTCTCTCTCTATATGTGTGTGTACATATATTTCAAGAAAAGGAATTGTTCATTATCAGCTTTATAAATAGATATAGTAACTTTATTATGTAAAAGCGATATACCATCACTTAGAAAATATAAGATATAAGCTAAAAGAAAAAAGTACCTATTCATTAATTAAGAAAAATAGCTAATACTACTATAAATTAGATGAAATAGAATCGCAAATTCTGCAGAATAAGAATATCGCATGAAGAGGGATATCCTTTGAAAGTGAAGGGGTGTTCATATTAATGTCATATGATGTCTGCTAAATTGTTGAAGAGAACTTGTTTGTAACTCAAAGGTCATTTTTGCACACGAGATCTAATTAGATCAGGATCTACGGCTTAAAGTGGATTTCAAATGATTACGAACATCCATGTCCAAGGTGGGATTCGAACCCAATAACTGTTGAACCAAAGGCAAGAGCGCTAACCATTCAGCTATCAGCTAGGCTGCTGAAGAGTGCATGAAACAGATTATTTCATTTGCCTTCCAAGCATATTTCGAGTTTTTGTAATATTCTAAAAGCGTTATGTGTGAGATAATCTATCGATAGACAGCATTCGAAATATTATTGATGGAATATGAAAAAGATACATAACTGCTTGTGTATGCATGCAATATATGCCCTTGAAATAATGCGAACACTATAGCTATTATGCTTTAAGATTTAAATTAGGTTTTATTTTCTGTACTATCAATACTACGTTCTACACCTGGTATGAAGATACTGCCGTTAGACATACTTAGTGGAGTTTTTCCATTGTGTGTAATACCTCCTTCCAACATTAATCAACTATATCTCTAATTTTTTTCTGCATATTACAATGAAGCTATCATTGTTCATTTAATAGATAAGAAAGAGATATCGAAGCTGTTAAAAGCCCCTTTAATTATAATGAAAAAGTTCATTTAGTTCATTAATATAGTAGGCAAAGGTAGAAATCATTGAAGCATAGTAATTTTATTTTCATTTATTATTAGCTCAAGTGAGGAATCCCTAATTTTCTAAATACACTGCTGGCCACCGTAAATGCAAAGTCCTGAAGAAAGCATGCAAATAACATGAAATTTACAGCATGAATTATCGGAGGTGAGATATGCAAATGATTAGAATTTCAGCGATGACGCGCATCACGCGCGCCTGAGACGCCACTTCAAATCGCTATTTAAGGCTGGGAGGTTTCAACGATTTCAAGTATGGCAATTGTATTTTTCTTGTGATTTTTTTTCAAATAAATAAATAAATAATAAAAAAAATCAATTATGCCTCGAAGAAAACAGCGATCATTTTTCGATCAAGTATCCGAGTTCGACAGAGGAAGAATAGTGGCCTATCGAGATTGTGGATTATCTTTCAGGGAAATCCGTAGTCGTGTTGGACGAAACCAAGCAACTGTAATGCGGATATGTGATCTTAGATACAAGAGGGTAAGACGGACCGACGCATTTTCGATCGCATCCACTTCAGTACAGCACTTCACGTGATGACAGGCAGATTGTGCGCATGGCAGTGACGGATCGCTCAACCACATCACGAACCATAGCACAGATATTCAGTCTGTAACGAATCATACAGTGTCTGCGCGTACCATTCAACGCCGTTTGCAGCAGAATAGTCTGTCCGCAAGATGTTCATTGCTTCGTCTACCCTTGACGCAGAACCACAGATGTCTCTGCCGCCAATGATGCGATGAAAGAAGAATGTGGATGAGAGAATGGAATGAAATTGTGTATACTGAGGAGTGACGCTTCTGTATGCAACACCACGATGGTCATATTTGAGTCAGGAAACACCGTGGAGAGAGAATACTGAATGCACCGCCACACTGGCCCTGCACCGGGTATTATGGTATGGGATGATATTGGATATCACACTTGCACTCCTCTTGTACGCATTGCCGGTACTTTAAACAGCCAGTGCTACATCTCAGAGATGTTGGAACCAGTTGTCCTTCCTTACCTTCATGACTTGCCCACAGTCATATTTCAACAGGATAATGCGCGAGCACACATGGCATAAATTGTCCAAGGGTTCTTCGTCAATCGCCAGATTGTATTGCTTCCCTGGCAGGCTCGCTCTCCGGATCTTTCGCCTATAAAAAACATGTGGTCCATGGTTGTTCTTGGCAACGTGTGAAAACTGCTTGGTCTGCTGTACCCCAAGAACCCATCCAAAGACTCTTTGAATTAATGCCAAAGCGTGTGACAGCGATGATCTCCATTAATGACGGTTACTCTGGCTACTGATTTTGGCAGGAATCACACTTCACAGAAGTCTATAAATTTAATCATTTGATATTTGGTCAACCTCTTATCTACAAAATAAATTTCCTTATGATATCTCTTCTTTTCTGATGTTGCAATTTGGTTGGCCAGCAGTGTGGTTATTTCTGATCTGTGTTAAATGGAAATTGTAAGAATGATATATTCCACATATTGGTATAAAGTTATGATCCACAAAGCCAACAGTCAACTTTCATATTTTAAAGTATTTGTAATATACGTTTTTGATCTGATAAAAAAAATAAATGAAAAATTATAGGTTATATACAAAAATCTTGCATCCATTTCTAGATTTTTAATAATATGCTCTTTCTATCTATTTTATTCTGCTTATCTCATTTTGATAGTTTTTCCTCAAAGTGATACTTTGTTTAAAAATCTAATGATTGCATGACAATGTTCATTTAATCTTGTTTCGATGAATCATGCTTATTGTAATATTAGTTTTAAACAAGCTTCGAATTCATAAGCAATTGCAATACTCAATTTTGTGAGTCTAAAACTATGAAACCATATAATAAGGAAGAATATATCTGTTCCTTGAACGATTTTGCAATTCATGCATATTTTTTTTACACTTTGATGACTATGTAATTTGTATTTTCATTAAATGCTGTAAAAATTTAAATAATATTCGTTAATCTATACAATGATGTGTTTCTTCGTAGTTAGCCCTTTAAATCAATGAAATAGTTTTTAATTAACTATTTTAAAATGAAAATTAAAATATGATATGATTCATATCTGACACCGCATTGTGGAAAACCTAACGGCTTAAGGCTATTTTAAAGAGTTTTTAATATCCCTCGTGAATTGCGTTCCGGGAGGTATTTTCATAAATAGTTATCCTCTTCTCATATTGCAAAGGACAAAACCTGAAAAACACCCATTTACCTACTCCGACAAATGGGCATGTAGAAGTCAGAAGAGCAACATCCATCTTCCATTGCTCAACATTGATCCAAGGACCATCCGATTGTTTTGTAGATAGTTTAATCAATGATTCGTAAGGCACAGAAATCTTTTAAATAAAATTCTCTTCACAAGTAGATTTTTAAAATTCCTTCCTTTATTTTTGTTGAATGATTCCGCAAAACTCACCGTACATTTAAAATATACATATATGTATATGTGCGCGAGCGCGTACAGAATGAAATTCATAAAATCTTCTAAAAATGTAAGGAGATAAAAAATCTTGATAAACCCCTCAAGAACTCTGGTCCATCTTTGATAATATCTGAGACAAGATGAACAGAAATCATATCATTTTGAATAATGAAAAGGCCCAAATTTGTGCTCCTGAGTTGACTAATACGCAAACAAGCATATTTTGGATAAATAAGAAAAACCTTAACAAGATAACATTTCCATAAAGTGATTCATGTTTAATAATGTACTAAAAGTCTGATATCATAAGAGAACTTCAAAATACAGTGGTCAACAAAATGTGTAACAACATTCGCAAACATTTTTTTAGCCATTAATACTTTGTGTATTCCAAAAACCTTTGATTGAGCTTATAATAAATAAAATCTGTGGGGTACAGTTTAGGGGATATTAAGTAATTTATTCGTGATATCAACTTTGAAATTATGCCTGTCCGAAAAGAAAATTCACACGATGCTATGATTTCAATTCAACCTTGAATTCAGTTTTCTATCCACCTTCTCACTGTTCTTTTATCAGGTGTAAAAATAAATGTCCTGAGACAAAAAAGGAAAACACGTGCAGTAAATTGACTAAGATATTTGAAATAAAAAGTAAAACTGCTTCCCACGTCTTTCACAAAGGTAATGCAAAAATAAAAAATAAATCTGTGGTGTCCTACGTGGATAATTTAGGTATGTATGTGCATTTGGAAAAATGTATGAAAATTTTAGCTGATCCTAAAGCTCATTGCCTCAAACCCTTTTATATCTTTTTTTGCTTTGCTTCTCTAAAAGTCGAAAGTATTTAATTCTCGGGGAAAAACATCATTCTCCTCAGTTTTATAATTGTCTTCATTGATTTGCAAGTTCCAGATTTATAAATAGGAAATTTCTGCATTTTTTATTTAAAAATCACATTAAAAATCAGTGGCATTGAATTTGGCAAACCTAGATGGCAAAGGTTCTGGATGAATATGATCGCAAATATTGCTCAGTCAAAAGTCTCGAATAGCAACTAAAGAATATACAGCGATCTCATCATTTTCGAAAAAGATTTCAGCTCCTTATGGGGGGGGTGCAGGAATTGTATTATATAGATTCCTTATACTATGGCATACGACATCCCATAGTTAATAATAGAACAGCTCAAAGTTTTGGAACCGCTTAGCAAAGGATTCTTTACTAACATCTACTGTGTTTTACTTTCTACAAGTCTTTTTTCATAGATAAAAGGCTATGTTCATGTATGACCTAATAATTCTGGCAGATGATGCTTTAGAAAATTTAAATAAGACTTGTTTGTCAAACGTATAACTTTAGAGCACATGTGATCTTATTTGTCGATCGTTAATCTTTCCATGACCAGTTCCTATAACTATTTGTCTGAGATATTTCTCATTCACATAGTTTGTGAGAATCCAACGCTGAACCACTCATTTTTTCATTCGACAACTCCCACGTCCACTTCAGTAATTGTTACTCAGACTTCATGTGATAATTCTTGATGGAATTGCTTGAAAAGTTACACACCGCATATTTTTGTTTTCAAACAATGTTATATGAATCAAACACTTTTTATACATTTTTTCATATAATAATGACACTCAATATTTTAATCATTTGTGTTAATATTTATCCTTCAGGTTCGTGAGCTATCAGATTTTTAAATGTTAACTAAATTTTGGATAACTCTATACATTGCATTATGTTATGAAAACATCTCAAAAGATAACGTTGATGTTAAACTTTAAGCCAATTATTTTTAGTTAGTAACTGAGTATAAATTTACTTAATTATAGTATTATAGAAAATGAAATAATGCACGCAATACATAGAAATCATTTTATCTATTTGTTTATTGAAAACAAGTGAAATGTGGTTTTACAAGCACCGGTTTCAGAACAATGTGGTATTTTTTAATTGGATTACTCCAGACTCATGTTTTGCCCATTTTCTACACTTTCTATTAAAAAAGATAGTTTCTTATCTCAGAGTAGAGCTTTTTCTCTCTCATTGCTTGACTAAGCTCACAACGGATATTTCCGGTGTCAAATTTGAGAAGCATTTGAGCCAGCCCTAGTTTTTCCTCACCCATGAGATTTACAGACATACAGTTCCAGGAAGGAATACCCTAAGACGAGAGGGGACAAACAAACTGACCACATATGCGGAGAAAATCTGCGTCAGAACATGCTGAAGGAAATTAGGATGCGGGGGTTATATTGTCCACTTTACCCCTATTGCGGTTAAGTAGTCTTCTCATTCCCCACTTAAAATTCGCCCCCCATTGAGATAGGAACTATTTCTTCTATGTAAACAGGTGCTTTGGCGTGGCTTATGAGTTTAATTTCACCAATCAGTTCTTTCAGTCTTTGTAAGAAGGACTGACCCCAAGCAACTGCGCTAGATGGCGCTGAAGCTCATTTCTAGATTTATTTTGAGGAAGGATTCCCCTTAAATATTGACGATTTTAAAAGTAAAAGAAACTTCGATTAAATATAACATATATTTTTGTGCTTTGTTATTATATATAGTTTTAATCTGCATATAAGATTACTGGTCGGTCTTATGAAATAATCAAAGGATGATGCCATTAAAATACTTTATATCGTCGGTCGTTGAACAGTTACAATAGGTGTAATGATCTGGAGAAAAATGTTTCTCCCCCTCCAGATCAATTTTAAAATTGAGGGAGTAGATCCTCTGGTGGTGCCATCTGTCAGAGGAGTACTTAGAATCAAGTCGTGCTTTCACTTTCGTGTTGCTATTGTTAAACAAAAGACACGCTCAACTGTCTTAAATTCGCATAGTCGTCGGCAGAACGAGCTTGGCTTGTCCATGTGCCATAAGTAACAACAACATGATGTACCTAAATTGTTTCCTAACTTTCTAACTTTCCGCGCAGGAACAATGAGCTAATATTAGTTCATTGTGAATTCGATTTCTTATTACATTGAGAAATGAATTTGCAAGATCAACGTTACTACCAGTTTTCTTAAAAATCTTCTGTTTATCGATGAAGATTTATCCATTCTTTACATAGCAGAAATAAGAATGTCAGATTACAAGTGATTATTAAGTGCATACATAGATAAACATGCGTTTTTGATAAATAATGAAACTGATTGACTTTCTAAAATATACTTAACATTTATTAGCTACTTTGACACGATTGCTTTAAATTACGTTTAGATAAATTTCATTACAAATTGAGCTTCTCCAAAAGCAAAACGAAAGTTAAACTATAAAGGAATTTGTCATATTTTTTCTTAACAAAACGCTGCATTTAGTGCAGAGATATTATACAAATGGTTAATCTGTTAGAATGTTAGACAATTAGTCAGCATATTAGACAAAATGTATGATAGTTTGGAAATAGTGGCAACGGTGTATGTAAAATGCTGATAACATTTCCATACACCATATTATAGATAGATAACATCAGTGGAACAGACAATTATAGCTGAGATCTAGAATATTTTTAATAAAAACATGCAAAATGACTGAGTACTCATGATAGTATATTTTCGTGAATTCAAACAATATCATTATTGTCTGTTAGATGATCCTTTTAACAAAAATCGAGGAGGAGTCAAAACGATTTTTTGTTGGCTTTTAGCTCAGGTAATGAAATCTTTTAGGCATATTAACTTTTCAATCTAGATTAAGTCGATTGAATTCTGTGAATTTTTACAAAGCTGAACAAAACTTGATTAGAGAATTCTGATTGTCCATGGCAGGAACAAGGTGTTTAAATCATCGATGATATAAACACTCAGAATATTTGAAAATATTCAATGTTCAAACATCACTTTAATTCAGAAAAAGTCAAGGGAATATGTTGAGTTAACCTTTCTCATTTTATAATGCAATAAAAATCTGATGGTTTGTTGCGACAAAATGTCATCTAACAACTTATTGCAGGCAATTTTTAATAATCTCTTCTTGAACTAAATAGGAGCAATATGCATTATTTGAAAGCATCTTGCCGGAAGCAAAAATAATTTTTGTTGCTCAAATATTTATATAAATAAGATTTTAGCAAAACATATTTCTATTCAAGGGACAACTAATGTGTAAAATATCCATAGTTTAAAATGCTTTCACAAACAAAAAAGAGAAATTATTTTGCAAATCAGTGTTCATGATGTCAAATGTTAATATTTTTTAGGTTGGGGAATAAGTTCATAGTGTAGATTTTACCAAAAGCTTTTATTTAAACAAAAAACAATAATTATATCAATAAGTTAATCAATTATATATTCGCCGTTGCTGTTTACAACCTCTTCTCACATCTCGACCCATTTGTTGATGTTGTTCCGCCAAAAATCGCCTGGTCTGGTGTCAAAGAAGCTGTTGAGCCAGTTTTTAAGGACCTATTGGTACACTGGGAAATGCTTGAAAAGAATGCCACAGTCAACAAGGAGCTCTACATCGCCCAGCTAGACCGCGTGAACGAGGCTATTCGACTGAAAAGACCTGATCGCGACATGGTCAAACCATACTCCTTCACGACAACAGCAGGCCCAAGAGTTCGAATGGGAGGTCCTCAGCATTCGCCGTATTCTCCCGACCTTGCACCGACCGATTACCATCTTTTCCACTCCTTGTCAAACCATATGAAGGGCGTTACCTTCGATAACAAAGAGGTCCTTAAAAACTGGCTCAACAACCTCTTTGACACCAGACCAGGCGATTTTGGGTGGAAAGGCATCAACATATTGGTCGAGAGGTGAAAAAGAGTTTGTAAAGAGCAACGGCGAATATATAATTAATTAACTTATTGATATGATTATTGTTTTTTGTGTTTAAATAAAAGTCTCTCTGGTAAAAACTACACAACGAATTTATTCCCCAACAAAATAATATATTTTTACGTTGTAACCAATGACACTTCCTTTTAATATGATAATGGTAGGTATATTATTATTTTATTTATGAACTCGTGAACATGATCTTCTATCTAAGGGGAACCCTCTTAGGTGTCCGCACACGGTAATTTTTTAAATACTTACATGTTTTCAGCGTTCTGTCCACCTTCTATGCAACGTCATCTGGATTAGATACCTCACTTTCTAGATCTAAAGATGATTAATTGTGATTTGGAAATTTTCAAATGACTTTTTTTAGCAACAATAACACAGCTATACTTACTGTAAATTAACAGTTCTAGAAGAGTGAAAAATAGTTCCTAGAACTCCAATCGAAAACTTGAAAAATTGACATGGATATATTCAAACTATATTCAAGAGGTTACACACACATCAAATTAAATATTTTAATTCACTCTAACAAGACCTTTTCATCATTTAAGTGCAATAAAATTATTGATTCGTTGCATTTCTGTGATTGTTACATGCTTTTTTAAATATTAAATGAAATATTTTAAAGAATTAAAACACTCATCATTTAGTTTTATTATGTAGATTGCATTTCAATCAGAGCTTTTTTCTTTTTATGTCAATCCATGGCTATTTCGAATTCTTGTATGTATGGGATCATACTTTTACTTTTATCTTTTTAATAATACCCAATTTTATAATTATTTATTATTTTTATAACAGATCATCTCGTATCATTTACTCTTAGTAATTCTGTAACTACTAAAATTTTAAAAATCACATACATATACAGGTTGCCCCAAAACGACCGCATAAATTCTGCACAGCTAGATTCCTCGTTGGGAGTACATAAAAACTGCCCAAAGAAGCGTTCCAATATGATCCATAGTTCACGAGAAAAATACGAAAAATAAAGTATGATGTTTTTGTTTTTTGCTTTTTTCCGGTGCAAAAGAAAAAAATTTATTGAACATATCAACAGCAGTATATGCACAATTTAAAGCAGATGTTCAAAGTGTCCGTCTTGAATGTCGAGGCAGGCTTCAGCACGCCGTGGAATGGCTGCCGTCACAAGTTGCAGCATCGCTGGGTCCAACGAAGTATAAGCAGAGTGCAGACGAGCAACTAAGTCCATTGGTGTTGGCACTACGTCTCGATACACCAGTTCCTTGAGATGGCCTTATAGGAAAAAATCCAACGATCTGGCGGACATAGAACCGGACCCTCACGTCCGATCCAGCAGCCGGGGTATTCATATCCAGCCAACCACGTACAGGAGCCCAGAAATACGCCGGAGCCCCTTCATGCTGGAACCAAAGGTATTTCCATTACACTGGCCTTACATCAAGTACATGTCGTAGTAGTCACGAACGGAATGTATGACCACAATATGAAGACTACCGGTAGCTGCAGGACGCAGCCTTTTAAATACCAGTTTAACGACGGCTTAACGTCATTCCATGGCACGCGCATGCATGACGCGATATGCGCGACGAACATTTTAAACATTACCGTCTTGAAAGATATGCAATTACTGTTGTTGATATGTCCAATAAAGTGGGGTTTTTTTTTAATTAATTAATTTATTTATTTTTTGCACCGGCAGGGACGTTATACTTTGTTTTTCGTATTTTTCTCGTAAACTATTGATCGTACAGGAACTTATGGCAGTTTTTATGTACTCCCAACGAGGAATCTAGCTGTGCAGAGTTTATGCGGTCATTTTGGGACACCCTGTATACAATGATAATAACTTTGGTAATAACATTACCACAAAGAGCACCGTCCCACCCGAAGGTATACGGTGGATGTATACAATGATAAAACTAATATAGTAGTAGGTTGGACCATTGTCTTTATAAAGAAAAACATTTGTAAAAATAATCGATATTCAGCTTATTACTGCATAGTAATACGCTGCAAAAGAAATAATTGTGTAAATAAAAAATTAACTTTTTTGAGTCTTATCGTAAAGTAATAAGAGGAAATAAATTTTTGCTTGCTTTCAAAGCCCTGCAGAATCTAATTAGCTGGCCAAGCTCGCTAAATTTCGCAAGCCTTTTTTTAAAAAAAGGCACATTTAAATTTTGGAGGAAAATTAAAGTTTTAAAAGATTCCTATATCGTGAAAAAATAGTATTTTTTCACGATACTTAGAGATGTATGCAAGACGTTTTGCACTGAATTAAGTCTTTGGCCTATAATTGAAAAATCTCACGTATTGTAGCTAAAAACATTGAATAGAGGTGAAGAACATTCGAGTAAATTTTATTACTAAATTAGACTTAACTTCAATTAGACTAAAATAAGACTGAACTTCAATTTATAATAAGGTACAATGTTATTAAAAATTGAAGTTCAGTCTATTTATCTACTTTCCAATGGATTTCCGATCGCTTGCGTATTAGGAAAAGCATGAACATATTCTCAGTAGTAAGCATAAACAAAATTATTTCAAAAACTAGAAAAAATTGTAAACAAAAATTATGTGGTAATATAAAATGATAGTATCGCCACTCTCTCTCTCTCTGATGCCGTAAACAGTTTTTCGTCACTTCAAATGGTTATCCACAGATAACAATTTATAAAAAAGGGTAAGAATATTACAATTTCATCCTTTAAGCGAGCAGACTTCTGTAAAAGGGGTAAGCCGCTTAAATTAAGACTCACCAAGACATTATGTATGTAAAAAGCCTAAGCTCTCCTTGGAGTACAAGGTCCTGGGTTCGATTCTAACCAATGTTGACCATCGAGAGACGGATCTTGCGCTTCTGCCTTTTGCATGCATGTCTGTCGGAGTGGGTGCTTGGAAGTATTCCAGGTATTTCTGCCCTGTCGTTAAGTGGTCCACAACGCAGTGTCAAAATCGTTTAAATTAACTACATCTCGATACAAGTGACTTTATAGTAAGTTCAAATCGACTTTAATTATCATTTAATTCAATAGCAAACACTGAAATCAAAATTTTGAAAGAAATTTAAATTAGTCACAAGCCAACATCATGATGCATGTTTCATTTCATTATGTAGCAAAATTCAATATACGGGATAAAAAATTTTAGCAGAGAAACAACAGGATTTTATTGTTATTTTATTTGAAGATAATGTTATATGTTTCCTACATTGCTCGTATTAGAGTTTTTAATACACATTTTGAAAACTATGCTTTCATCTTTCTGTTGTACTACGACAACATCGCTGTTACTAGGATCGGCTGTTACCAAATGTGAAAGCTATAGTGTATATGTTGTAATCTTCGTAATCTCTCGTAAACATAAACACTGACAAATGATGTAGTGAAAATCTAATTCGAAATGGAATAACCGAACAAAAGAGCATAAGCCGCGCGCAACTTACACACAAGTGCAACAGTTGGTTTAGGTACACAAGCCGAGCTGTTACTGAATTTTTAGCGCTCTTGCCTTCTGTTCAACACACGCAAACACACACACACACACACACACACACACACACATATATATATATATATACATACATACATACATACATACATACATACATACATACATACATATATATATATATATATATATATATATATATATATATATATATATATATATATATATATATATATATATATATATATATATATATATATATATATATACCGGGTGGCCATAATTAAACTGACAGAGCTCACAGTGTTCTGTAGTTCGACCTATTTGCGAGAATGACATCACATTTTGGAGGAAGATTAAGCAAAATGGGGAGCGAAAAATTCCGCAAAAAAACAAATTAGTTCAAAAATTAACGCTAGGAGAATATTTGGCGCTGTGTTATCGAAAATAGAGTGTTAACCAATGAAAATAAATACGGAAATTACCTTTTATTTTGCATTCAAATAAGGCTTTATGTAGCTGCCGTTGTTGTGGACCACTTATTGCATTCTGTGCACAGTATGCACAACAGCAGAAAGTAACATGTCTGCAAATATCTCCCGTACACAGTCCGTGATATGTTATCCTTCAACGTAGCCAGGTCCTGGAACACTCCTTGATAGACCTTGGACTTAAGGTAACCCACAGCCAGAAGTCGCATGGGGTAAGATAAGGCGACCGAGGTGTCCATGCTGTTGGAAAGTAGCGGCTAATGACTCTTTCTGTTGTGAATTTCTGTCGTAGCATCTGTTGAACCCGTATAGCAACGTGTGGAGGGGCTCCATCTTGCATGAAAATTATTTCTCCCAGGCATTGTATTTGCTGAAGTGCCAGAATGACAAAGCTGTTCAACATGTGGCGATATTTCTTTCCGGTAACAGAACAGGTTTCCGGTCCTGTCGGGGTAATGTTGTCATAGAAGAATGGACCTACGATAAATTCCGCTGTGAACCCACACCAAACAGTTACCTTTGGTGAATGTAAGGGAACTGCTGTGATTGCATGTGGTGATTTGTAATCCTAAATTCGGCAGTTCTGGGTATTCACAGTTCCATTCAGGTAAAAGTGGGCCTCGTCTCCCCATAGGATTTTCCACGGCTAAGCATCATCCACCTCCATTCTGGCAAGTAAGGTGAGAGCAAAAGTCAATCGCTTATCATGGTCGGGGTACAGTAACTCCTGTACACGGTTAATCTTGTACGGATAGAAGTTGATAATCTTTCGTAAGAGATTTTCCATACCGTACTGTAAGGCATATCCATATTCCGAGCTACTCCACAAGCGCTAGAGGTGGCAGCAA
>JAJQOW010001290.1:32500-35000 GCA_037975125.1 Latrodectus hesperus | reverse complement strand
CGCTTGAGCTGCGGTTTGGAGATAAGTGCACTAAAGAATATAGCAGACTACAGTTAAAGTCCCGCTATCAAAAAGCGGGTGAAAGTCTGCAAGAATTGGCTGCCGATATTCAGCGACTTTCCCATCTAGCATTTTCGGACTGCCCAGCTGAGACACGTCAAGATCTGGCTCTCCATCACTTCATCGATAGTGTGCGAGATCCGGAGATACAGAAAACACTTAGACTCGCCGATGTCAAAGATATTGGATCTGCCCTAGTATACGCACATAAGATAGAGGCTGCCCAGCAGGCCGCGCGTAAAGACCGGCACTCAATCAGAGCCGTCTCTGCTACTGATACGGACTGTAATCTAAGAAAGCAAATTGAAGATCTGCGGCGAAAAGTCCGTAGCTTAGAATTGAGTAAAGGTGGCAGAAACATGAAGATTCAATGTTGGACTTGCGGTGCAGTCGGACACGTCCGTAGAGACTGCCCGAAACGAAAAGATGGTGGAAATGATCTTCCACCACAACAGGGAAACTAATATGTGGCCATCTCGCGGGGCGGAGATGTCCAGAGAGTCAGAAGCCCCATTTCAAATTGTTTCACATTTCTTCCGTAAGTGGCGGCGACAACGGACTTTTCGTTATGGGACATGTCAACGAAGTTCCCTGCAGAATGATAATCGATACTGGAGCCAACGTAACTATCATTAGGACAGATTTGGCTCGCAAACTTGGTGAGAAACTCATCTGGACGCCGCCCTGCATTACCCTCCAAACTGTGACAGGTGATAAGATTAAAGTGCATGGAAAAGTCAATCTAAACATTGCATTTGGTAATGCCGTGTACCATCATATGGCATATGTCGCTGATATAAATGACGAATTCATTCTCGGATTGGATTTCCTCAAAGAAAACAATTTCAAGTTAGATTTTAAAAATAGTGAACTACATTCATGTTCTGAAGACATAGCGATTTTTAAGACGAAATATTCAGATATTAAAACAGTCCATCATATAACTGCAAAGAGTGAAATAACATTACCACCAAGAACTGAGACAATAGTTTCCGGAGCTCTTTCAGAAGATAATAATTTTCATTATGGATTGACTGAATATCCAGATTCCGACAATAGCGTTAAAGGAGTACTAGTGGCTTCTTCCCTCGTCGACCTTTCACGAAATGTAATCCCGGTAAGAGTTGCTAATCTAAGCAATAAGGTAAAACTAATAAAAGAAGGAGAAGTGCTGGCGACTTGCACTCCAGTAACCTGTATTAACCGAAATTGTCAAACCACACTATCTGAGCCTCCTGACATTCTAATTAATGAACTCCTTCAGAATGCAGAGTTAGATGATAAACAAAGGAATGCTGCAAGAAATCTATTATTAGAATTCGGAGATCTCTTTTCCAAGAAATCAGATGATGTTGGGCGAACCAAATTGACGCAGCACCGAATCAATACAGGAAATCATCCACCCATTAAACAACATCCGAGAAGATTGCCATTCGCTAAGCAGGAAGAGGTGGATAATCTTCTGATGGAAATGCAGCAGAATGACATTATTGAGCCATCAGAGAGTCCTTGGGCTTCGCCTATTGTTTTAGTTCGGAAGAAAGATGGTTCTACCCGATTCTGCGTTGACTATCGTCGGTTAAACAACATCACTAAAAAAGATAGTTACCCTCTTCCTAGGATTGACGATACACTTGATGCTTTATCCGGAAAACAATGGTTTTCGACTTTGGATCTCAAGAGTGGTTATTGGCAAGTAGAGATACATCCTGAGGATCGAGAAAAGACTGCATTCACCACAGGACAAGGACTTTGGCAGTTCAAGGTTATGCCGTTTGGGCTTTGCAATGCACCTGCAACGTTTGAGCGCCTGATGGAGACAGTATTACGAGGACTTTCCTACGAAGCGTGTTTGGTATATTTGGACGATATCATTATTGTAGGGTGCACATTCGAAGACCATTTAAGAAACATCCGAAAGGTGCTGGAAAAATTAAAAATGGCCAACCTGAAGCTGAATCCTTGCAAATGTAATTTATTCCGACGTGAAGTAAGCTATCTGGGACACATTATCTCTGCTGAAGGTGTAAGAACAGATCCTGAAAAGATCTCTGCAGTTAAGGAATGGAGTCGTCCAAAAGATGTCCACCAATTAAGAAGTTTTCTTGGACTATGCACGTATTACAGGAAATTTGTTAAGGGTTTTTCAAGTATTGCCAGACCCCTCCACAAGTTGACAGAAAATAAACAGAGATTTCTATGGACAGATGAATGTGAGAAAGCTTTTAAACAACTGAAGGAGGCGTTGACATCTTCACCCATTCTTGCATATCCCCAGCCCGGAAAATTATTCATTTTAGATACGGATGCCAGCAACGAAAATATCGGAGCTGTTTTGTCGCAAGAAATTGATGATAAAGAATATGTCATTGCTTATTGGAGTAAATGTCTATCGAAACCAGAGCGGAATTACTGTACAACCAGGAAGGAATTGCTGGCA
>JAJQOW010001290.1:0-27500 GCA_037975125.1 Latrodectus hesperus | reverse complement strand
TACTGGATTATTGTGCAGAGGAATATATTGGTTATTCATTCAACAGTTTTTTGCTCCCGAAATAGCTTTCGGAACCTAAATTTTTAAAGCAGATTATTTGAACTAATATGAACATCTCGAATGCAATCCACGAACTAATTGTTGATGGCTTACTATTTAGCTGCCAGCTTTTGTAAGAAGTAAAATAATTTTTGAATATCTGCTTAATAATTTAAAATACTTTTACAAACTTCGGTAATTTTAAAATTACATTTTAATGCTACCTCGCAGTTCTAATTTGAATTAATAACACTTTAGTTTCAACTAAATGCATTTAAATCACTAACTACACAGGAATTTTATTAATATTTGCTTCGAATTCAAATACAAGTACATCATAAACAAAAATATGAGTAACATTAGCATCGAGAACAGCGAGTGAACACGCATTCAATAATCTAGGAATCACTAAATTTTATCGGAAACCTTCAACATATGGTTTTCAAAGTAATTTGGTACAATCATTATTAGAATATTAAATGGTCTTAATTTCATAGTTATGGTTGGTATGCATATAAACAGCACAAAATTTTTTTTAACATCTCACACATAAATAGAAGTTTCCTTTTTATTGTTTCGAAACAGTTAATGTGGTTTGTTTAGTTTATTTAAAATTATTTAATACGCTTGAATACAATTTTTGTATTCATATCATTTGAAAAATTATGATTTGTTACAACTCGTAATATAAATTTTCTGTTAAACTCTTTGGTTCAGAAAGTATCTATTTCTTTTGTCGCAAGAATGAAAGTTTAGATCTTTAAGATACTGTACTGCTTAAGTTATGATGCAATAAAATTTATACAAGAAATAGGATGTTTTGCTTTCTCAGTTTCAATTTAATTAATGATATTAATTCTAAATTTTGTTTCAAAAATATTGCAGCAAATTTCAAGAAACTTACACGCGATTATATTAATACCATTCAATACAAATTTAATAGTTTGATAAATTATCGATGACTGAGTATTAGATGTAATAGACGTCAGATTCGAAAAGTCGCAAAAAAACAAATTTTATTCTGAGAAATTATATTTATATATGAATAAACATAACACATTAATTTTCAGATTAAATTTTATTTCACAAATTTCTGGTTTAAAATTGAACAGTCACTGAATTAACATTCTCGAGATGTAATATATTGCTCTATCAAGAAAATATAAACTTTATATATTTCTAACACAGATAATTTTTGGCTTAACATTAATTTAATACAAGAATTTAATGAATAATTACGTAAAATTATACAAGATTTTTATAATTTTTTTAATGCAAGTCTTGTACTAAGTAAATATACTTTTTAACACAATTAAGATTGTTTGTAAAATTAGGAAATTTAATTTTTAAAATATTTTATTTCTATATTGTTTAAAACTCTTAACGTTACATGCAATTCAGTAATTTAAACAAATAATTTCTACATAAATAGAAAAAAATAATCACTGCAAGTAATTTTAAAAATATTTAAATTAGCAAATTTTAAGATTAAATGTATAAAAAATAAGAAACAGAACAAATTTAATGTTTGAATACTTTATTTATCTCTAATCTCAACACTTCAATAATACTCTTCTCTTAACAAATATTATTTACATCGAAAACGGTTAAGTGAATCATTTTGCATATATTAGGAATGTTTGCATATTTAAGTTATCACATGCGTTTGTTACCCGCTGCTTTCGTCTACAGGGAGAACAGATTCGAAAAGAATTCCTCTCCATGTGAACAGCCCAATGGGATGAATGTGCAAAATTCCATCGAACCATTTGAGCCACGAGTAAGATTTGTAACTCAGAATATTGACAAGAAACAACTGACAAAAGTCCAATATTCTGTGGTAGGCTTATTGAAAAATATTCAAGTGTAAAAATAAATAGATTTGGCCATGAACTCAAGAATGTTCAAATGTACATTTTTGAGTGAGAGAACAAGAAATTTGCATCAGTTCATTTTAATGCATTTCGTGTTCGCAGTCATTAAAAGTTTCGTTGCTTAGCAGAACCACAAGGAGAGGAAAGATAGCGTTAATTAAAAAAATAGAAAGTTGAAAATATAAATTTGGGAGGGATTACAACCCCTAATAAAATTATAATTATTTAATGGAAAGAATGCTTCCAGAAATGTAAAGGGCTTCTTTTTGCCCAGAAAGTGAATTTTGAACGAAATTTAGAATTCTAAATAATTAAGAAGAAAGCATACGGTTCAATATAAAATCATAAATATACTTTTTAAGAAAAATAAAGCACAAAAACAAACAGCCATAAATTAGGGCTATGTCTTAAAAAGCCTTACAATAAAAAAGAAACACAATATTTTTTTATATTTTTTGTAAACAAACATTTTAAATGAACCTGCACCAATTAAAATTAAAAAAAAAATTAACATGGCATTCATAGGAAAAAACTAAAGCACTTCCAAATACGAAATCTTGTTTTAGAAATCGTATTCTGAAAATATATAAATTCCATTTTTTTTCCAACACATAATCACAGATACAAAATTGAGAAGAGAACTCAATGGTAAACATACAATAATTCTATAACATTTGAATTCATGTTAAGTCAAACTGATGTATGCTCATGAGCTTTGCTTGCACGGTTCTCCGCGACATTCCACGCCATATTGGGTCTAGAAATGACTAGACATCAAGGATCGTTTGACACTAGACGAATAGTAGAATAAATGTCAGACGCTACCAAGAAAAAAATTTTTTTTGAAAAATTCAAAGTAATTTAAAAGTGCGATTGTTTGCCAATCGGAAGAAACAGGCAGTGGAAGTTACAGACTATTTTGTAATTCAAATCTACAGGTGATTATTATCAGACACCAGTGTTTAAGACGGTGGCCAAAAACACTGCCCGATTTTACACAGATGATAATTGTGCGCGGCTACAGTTCAATCGCAAAACCGCCAGGACGGAGAGTTGAAACAATACGTTCACTTTATTTTTTAGATAGAACTCCTGTTAGCATGAAAATAAATCACAGGCTTTTTTCCATTTGATTGAAACTTCTCCATGGCGGCATTTATTTTTTGTAGTTGAGTGTTTTGGGAAGCACAGCGCCCGACATTGCATGTAATATATATTCTGAGAAACCACCGAATGCATAGGATGAGGCATCATCTGGACCGATGCACAATGAAAAAATACAAATTAAATACAACTTATAAAATAAACATAAGACGTATAAACACAAGCCAGAGAGAAGTTCAGCATCTCTCCTTGGCGAAAGGTAAACTAAAAATGATTTAAAAAATAAATCCTGGATTTTTATTGGCACGATGGACGTGAATGAGAGCTGGGTCACGTGCAAGGCATCCACGAACAGGAGCATGGATAAGGTGCATAAGGTGTGAAGAAGAAACCACCTCCGAAGACGATGTGTGGGTGAGGCTGGAATAAGTCTTTCGCTTGATGCTCGAAGTAATAGGTGCGGCAAGCCAACTCTTCTATCAGAGCCAGTGACTGCCGACGCTCATGGCCCATGAGACAAACAGTGCTTTCATCTACTACTCTGTGTAAAACCAAGAGATACTCGTATTTGTTGTGTTCTTCACCCATGAAGTGATTGGCCAGATAGCTCTCTAACTTTGACCTCTGTTGGTTTATGTCGCCGAAGTCGATGAAGAACCGTGAACACATGTACCTCTCGAGATGCTTTATTTTCTCTGGCTTTGCAGGTTTGTAGTCTCGCACTAAGAGGTTGCAGTATTTCAGAAGTCCACCTCCTCTGATCTCTTCTGGATTTCGAGTGGCGATTAGTTTCTTGTGCAGGTGATAGAGCGCCTCTTGAAAGTCTCCGTAGACGGATTCTGCAACGACAGTTGGGTAGAAGTTCTCGCTCATGGCCATCTGAGAGCAGCCGTAGAAGAGTAGCAAGGAATCTAGGATGATTTGGAAAGAATCGACGCTGAACTCGAATTGTCGACGCATTGTATCGACGAACTTCAGCTCGATGTTTCGTCCTCTGTTATTGCTTAAGCTTATCAAGCTCCACCTATCACCATTGGTTACCTGAAACAGAATTAAATACCCATTAGAAAATATTGTTCCGATTTAACAAATTTCAATTTATTGAAATTACTCTCTTTTCAGTTTCATTAAAGTAATTAAAACTAAGATATATAGTTTAATGTACACAAATTGTGGAAATCAAGGTACTTCTGCCACATTATTAAAATACGTATTTAATTGACATTCAATCGTCATTAGAGAAACACTAAGTACACATTTAGGGAATTAGGTGCATCATTTTGTATTTGATAAAGTAATAGTTAAAAAATGTGTTAACAGATTTATCATCTTAAGAGATAAAAGTGGAAGTTCCACACTTACTTTAACCATCTTGTGCACATAAGCTTCTTTAAGACTACAAGTGCTGATACGCTTCTTGACTACTCCTTCAGGTAGAAAATCTAACAGGGAATCTAGAACAGCTGTTTTGACTTTGTCGAAGTTGCGTTGATTTGACAGATCCACAGCGAAGATGAGATCGAGATCATTGTAGGTTGAAGTTTCCGGAGCAAGCACATGGCTGGCAGCGCCTCCGTTGAGCCTGATGTCTCGGACTTGAACAGACTGCTCACTTTCCAGCTTGGCTCGCACCACTTTGACAAGATCTTTCAGCCTCACTTCCAAGGTGGGGAAGTTCCCTCTGCCGTGGATGGGCATGACTTCCTCCATGACAGCGTCCAGTTTGCTCACCTGCTCGTAGCTGAGGACAGCAAATCGTTGCCCATCGGCCATCTGTCCCCCTTCTTTGTTACCTCCCATTTCCAGACGTTGACGCAGTCGCTCCGGCGTTGCCTCTGCCGATTGGTCAGACTACAACAAAAAATTGCGTTTTTAATGATAGGACATAATCATTCGGACATGCTCATATGTAATCTAAGTAATCAAATAAACAAATTCTGAAATTCATAGATTAGAGCAATGAACTCGGTCACATGCATGAATAAAAAATACATAAAACTTTTATAGCACACTGAATAAGTTGTAATATCCATTTAAATACATTCCTACAGTCCATTAAAGCTTAATACACTTGAGCAAAATAAAATAAAAAAGCAAACATTTGATTTTTCAAAAAAAGTTCCTATTTATATAGATTTCGTGAAAATAAAAGAGTTTAATGCATTATATTAATGAAGATTAAATTTTTCGGCAGCGAACCTTCAATTCTAAATTTGAAAGTATTCAGATTATAGGAAGACACTGGTAGCCTCACCAATTAAATATAGTGTACACCTTCAATAATTTTCCGAAAAGGTTTTTTATAGCTATATTTATGAGTCACAAAGGAAGGAAGTGATTTTTAGAATAAGAAAACTAAGTTTTAATAACTGTCTTTCAAGCTCTGAATGCATTATAATATATGCAACTTTCAAAGTTAAAACTTAAAAAATCTAGACACTTTTCATCACATTAAGTAAAGATATTTTAAAAATGCATATCTGTAATAAAAGTCTAGTGTTCTAACAATACGAAAATATTTATATCCCTAAAAACACATACAACTAAAAAAATTCTATAAAAACATTAATATTTTCCCACGTTCATCATAAATAACAAAATATTTTCGAAAGTTCATTGAACTTCCCACTTCTATTCGTATTACTATCGATTTTTTAAATAAAAACTGTTTATCCAAGTATCCATATTGGGAAGAACTAAATTATGGTATTCCGCACAATGACCGCTTCCTCTTGAAAGGAATTAATGTCAGAACTTCCGTAGAGCAGGCGCAATGAGGAATCAATAGAAAAGCATCACGCCCGCATTTCTGGCACAACTTCAGGTGGCATAGTTTCTCATCTTCCTTTACGGTAACATTTTTAAAAAATGCCAGTTAGGCGTTGTTTACTCTCAAATGCACGTTCCATAAAGCTCAAAAACAAGAACACGATTGAAAACTTAAGTTTTTTTCCTGACGTTGAGTAAATACATTTTACAGGCCAAAATATTTAAATTGCGTTTCTTTCTTGATGAAAAATGTACTAAGTTACTGCAATGAAAATGTTCCCAGATATGGTGCAAATGAAATAAACCCATTTGAAGTGAATTAAAGTGATAATCTTGGTAACGGCTTACAAGCATTGTCCATTACTTACATGTAAGCATACAAATATATTTATATGTTCTCATATACAACATACACATGTGAAGTATTAATTGTAACATTAAGATCTCAAATATATATTCTAATACAAAAATATTTGAAATTTGAAATTTTTAGAAAAGATTTCAAAAAAATTATTTCAGCAATAACTAAACTAAAATGTTAGATAACATGCAAAAATCTAACGATAATCTTAGGACCAATGCATGCGATTGACAAAGATATTCATAAAGGATCACTTTAGAAAATTAAGATTTATTAATTAAAAATGCGTTACTTAATGACTATAATTGCAATAGTGAATATTATGTTTTCCAGTAGTCATTACCCTAATATATAAACTTAAGTTTGAATTTTTCCCGAGATCTCATTCATACCACGATACTTCAGAGTTGTACCATTAAATGCAAAATATTTTTGGTGAAAATTACTCTTTTAAGAGCAAATTTTATACAGCATTACAAATATAAGGAATGTATTTCTACCAGAAATATTAAGCAGCAATTTAAAACAATACAACCAAATATATATGTTTATTTTTCTAAATTTATATAAAATTTAACAAGATTTAGAACCTTTGTGCTTTGCTTAACAGTTTTAAGCGCCTAAAAAAAAACCATCAACCTTCACCATCTGCACAATCGAATTCCGTGCGCATTTTAGAACAATTCTACTGTACAAAAATCATTACAAAGATGCAGTAAATTTCTATTAGAACAAAGCGCATCGAAATCGACGTGAAGTGCAAACAAAGCGGATTTTTGTTTTCCTTCGAGCGAAAGTTAATCAGAACATCCCTAAACAACTCTCACCTGTTGCTACTGGTAATCCAGAGTCCCGCAGGCTCTTCCGGATAGGCAGAACTTTCTCCCGCACTCTCGGGAGACCAAGAGGAAAATGGGGTACGAGCGATCCTCGGCAAAGTGTGGTGGCAGCCCTTTTCCTCCGCGACCTAATTTCCATGGGGAACTACTTTCTTCCGCCCCCTCCCGACGACCGGTCTGACACGAACAAACGAGACTGGAATGCCGAATCGACAGGCGCTAGCTGTGGTTATTACGAGAGAGAGAGTTGTCGATTGCTGAAATGTTACGATCCAGCGACTTGCTCGGTAACTCTAGTCCGGCAGTGAAGGCCACTAGCTCGGTTCTTTTTTGAGACTGCTTTCTTGAAGGACGTGCCTCACTTAGAGCACTCGGCCAGCACCACGATGCGCAAAGTTCTGGACTTCATACACTTTTCTTATAACTGTCTAGTGCATGTTGAAATTAAAACATGTCACTTTAAAACTGCAGGCGTTTTACTTTCATAAGTGTCCGTTATCACTTTATGATTACTGCAAACAGTAGGGGCTAATTTGACTAAGGCAGTTTTAGTTGATTTCCAAGCCACAATAAATTTTTGTGTCAAAAATGAACTCGAACCTACGAATGGCTAGAATAATTATTCGTCTGACTATTTGAAGTAAAATTTAAATCGAAACTATTCAGAATCAAGTATTTTTTAGATGAGTAGTTAATATTATAAAAATATTGCTCTAATTAATGCAAATAATTCAAAAATAAAGCAGTATAGCAATTGAGGTATAAATCAATTTTTCGAAAAAGTTAAGCGAAATTTTACAACCTCTAGTTTGAAATCATAATTTCAATTATCCAATTATAATGTAGTGACATGAAATCTGTTTAATAAATTGAATAATTTTGGTCGAAACATGAAAATAAATTATCAAAAAATTATTCTGGGTACTTTAATAGTTCGATTATTAGCTCAGATTCATAAATGAAAAATATTAGTTATTTTTATTTGACTAACAAAATTGATCGAAAAAATATATCAGAACTTTCAAAATACTATGAACTACAACAGAAAGTATACAGAATCTTAACACACATGAAATTATAAAAACTGCCTTCAAAATTGTGAAATAACTGAAATTTATTTTTGTAGAATCAAGAATGAAATTCCAATCTCATTGTTGCAAAGTAAATAGCCTAAGATTAATATTTTTAATATCAAGCACACACAAGTAGAGGCAATTTTTAATATTTTAAAACATTTTGATAGTGAAAATAAAGTAACAAATTTTAATATCAAATTTGAAATGCATTTTCGCTATAAGAATTTAATAAAATGCAATTTTAATATCTACTAAAGTGATACTTGAATTCTAATAAACAAACATCAAGATTTTCAAAAACAATTCCTAGTCAAGTTTTAGTAATTTTTTATTACTAAGTCAAAACCAGTATCACTTGTGACACAGCACTTTTCTTTCCTTGAACATGACAGCGGGCATTTGGCATTAGCATGTGACGTCTACAATTCAGCTGTTATTTTTAACACGATAGTGCTATCAAAAATTGACAACCGATAAAGAAAATATTGCGTAAAAAATTCTGATAACTCAATGATCAGGAATGAAATGTCAGAGGTGAAATTAAAAAATAAAATTATTGCATTTGTTAACACACCTGAAGTACTAAATTGACGCAAGTGGTAATAAACGTGCAACTTTCTTTTTAAGCTTTCAATCATAAGCATCTGGATTAATTTGACTTTTCATATTTTGCAGAAGTTTCATTAAAATATTTCTATTTATAGTTAATCTAGTTATAATTTCATGAAATGTTACGAGATAAGTTTTAGAAAACTGAGGTTTTCTAAAATGTATCATTTTCGTAGGTATCGTAAACTTTTGATATTACATATCAGGCATGTGCATGTAATGAAGTCATTTCTAAAATTGAACACTTATCTACTACACATCTGTAGATGAAAATTAAAAAATTAGTTGAAAATTAGGAATTCTAGACGAATGTATGCTAACCATTTGAAAAAATGTTCAACAAAATCTTGCCTTGCATAATCCTAAATATGATATATAAATGTTTAAGTCAGAAGTTGTCTATAGTTTATTTTTCATGATTTCAAGTGTTTAAACCCTCAGAGAAATAGTATACAGAATTTATATACTGGTTCAGTTACACATTTTATACCAAGATTAGATACTGCTTCAAGAAAAATTTACTATTAAATGCTTTACATTAGATCTTTGTACTAAAATGTTATTCACTTATTATAGGTTAAACAAGTAACTATTTTTTTGTGTATTCTTTCAATTATTCCATGTCACTAAGAAAGCAATATGCACTCCCTCTGCTTCATTTTAAATTATGTACCTAAAACTCATGTGTATAGAAACTCATAAAATATAGAAAAAAAATCCGTAAAATTAAAGGTTAGCGTCTCGAGATATTGTATTTATTTAATCTTGGAGATTGCAATAAAATTTACATTTTTTTTCAAATAGATGATACGAGGGAAGTGCAAACTTCACAATATTTGTCAAACAAAGTAATCATTCCGATCTACAGATGAGTAAATGCGTTAGGGAATTAAAAACACCTTGAAAGATTTACCTTCACCTGCGGAAAATCTTTACTTTAAACAAATTTATTTAGAGCAGGTGACATAACAGACCAGATCTTCAGCAACTGTGGTTAAGGAAATTCATTCAATTATTAATTTATTCTAGTTAAAATTGAGATAGAATGTTCCAAATGATAATTTAGTTAATTGTGTAGACAAGTCCTCGATTAAATAGCATCTGAAGTACTAAATTGTGAACTGCTTAGTAAACTTTTACACTAAAATATTTTAACGCCAAATATTGGAAGGATTAATTTTCAATGATTTAAATTTTAACAAGCGAATTACGTAATATTAAAATTAAATATTATGTAAACATTTATTATACATTTGTAATAATTACTACTAATAAAGTGTATAATATATATTATAAAATAAAAAATAATAAATAAACTAAAAAGCTATATTAAATAAACTTTCTTAATATAATTTGAGAGAAACTACAGAATATTCAAAAACACATTCACTCTAAAAATGTAAGACCTTTGAAATGGTAGTTTAATGTTCAGATATATAGTTTTGACAGAATTTTTATAGTTAAGAAGAGTCATATTTCAAAAACCATTCAAAATCAAATTCAAACTATATTCAACTAAGCATGCTCATAAGAAAGTAAAGATATTTTAACTAAAACTCCAGTAACCAAACATTTCTTCACGCCGAAAGTTATGATAGATTGATAGGTGAGATCAAGGAAAAAACTAGTTTATCAACACTTTTAATTCACCTTTTTTAAAAACTCCAGTTACGAATGATTTGCTTAAGAAAACTGTATATTTTAAATTTTCAGTGGTACCAGCAATCAAAATGATATTCCGAGAAAAATGACAATTTATGTCAGTTTTGTTATGAACGAAAAAGTAAGATTTGTCACAATGACACACAAGCATACGTGATAGAATAGTGATATATTATTACTTCTGAATTTATCTAAAGGGTTGAAACATTAATAAAAACAACTTTAAAACAGAATAATTAAATTCTGCATAATGCTCTAACTACCTAATAATTATTTGCAATTGTTAATCAAAAAATTCAAATAGTTCAATCTAATTACTTACAATTAAATGGAGTTTTGAATTTTGTAAATCTTAAAAGTATAGAGTTATTCGAGGAAAAAAAAAATTCTTATTTTCCCAAAATGGAATGGATTCTACAAATCTGAAGTTAAAAGTTAAATAACATTTGGAAATATGTCTAACAATATCGAACGCGATATTTTCTAATCAAATGCGGATCTCGATTTTTACGTTCGAATGGTTTTTCCTCAAAATACCAGGGGAAGAGAATTTTGAATGGAAAATCACACACTTTAATATGCGCATGACACACGTCGAACTATAAAGTTCAGGGGTCAACCATTCATTCGTAACTAAACCTTAACCCCGCAAGAAAGTTTAAGTTTTGCGGATAAAACAACCTTTACCGTCCCACCCACGCGAGAACGTAAAAGGTATGAATGGAGAAGCGAATGATCAATAAATTGGAGCGAACGCGCCAAACGTACTATGCTTCCGTACATAACTGAATGACCTATGCCCAGAACGCGTCTGAACTCGTCCTGTTGGAGTTACTACCTATTTTAACACTTTGGGTACTTATGATTTATAGAAATAGAATCGACGTAAGATAAATTGTGGTTGTTTTGTAAATTCTCCATTTATTGCTTTTCTTGAAATATGTAAACAAGTTTACAACTTTTTTATGACTTCAAGTATCTTCAAAACGAGTTCCCTATAATAAGACACGAAACAGAACATATGAAAGTGTAAATGGCTGTTTAAATTTAAAAACATTAAATTCGTAAAAGAATTTTTTAAAAAAAATGGTTATATTTCTTTTTAGTTTCTAATTGTTCATGAACAGAAATTTTATGAAATAAATTAACTTATAGAAATTTTCACAAATGAAACGGTATATAGTATAACTTACAGAATTCCATTCATAAACGCGTGTACAATTTACATTAATATTTATATTTAACTGTTGAAGAGAAAGTGAGAAAAATATTCCCCAAACAATATTTAATCATAATCATTCATCCTATATTATTTAACGTTAGTCACTTTAAAATAATTACTCAAACAAAATATTAAAAAACATTTCGGGACAAATTGTATTATTGAGTGTTATTGTGTGCTCAGAATATTTATTAAACAGCATTTACTGTTTACATGGGTTATCTCTTATCCGAAATAAAAATTAATCACAAATTTAGAAAAAACCATTAAATATACTGAATGACACTCAAAACATGTATTCACTGGAAAACCGTAATTTTACCATCCATCAACACTGACAGCTCACATCGGCTGGGCGTACCACGTTCCCCGGGGCGTCGTTAACATATGACAACTCGTCAATAAATAAATATATCATTTATGAAAAAAATTCTAACAAAAGTCAACAACCTTCGATCACATTCACATAAATTTAGAACATAGCGTAAACAGATGTCAGGGCGTCGTTATGTTTAGCAATCTGCTCACAATATGTTCTGCGCGTTCGGCAACTTTTACGATACTTTTTAGCTACCTTCCTTCGGGGATTGAGTTAACAATATCAATAGTAACACTGACGTCACAAGGTATTTACGTTTCAATATTAACAAATAACACCACAAAGAAACATATGGCTCACTGAAATCGATTGAAAATCATCACATAGACACGACACACGTCATAGCAAAAAGTATTTTTATAAAAATGGACTTACCGGATGTCGCATGTTTTTGAGGGTCCGAAATGTTGAAAGGTCCAATTGTGGAATGAGAGTCCAAAATAATCTGGAATTTTCTAAGGGGGGCGATCGATTGCGGAGGAGGGCGCACACTATATATAGAGCATCAAATGACGTAAGAGGTTGCTAGGCAACCGAACGACGCCATTATCGGCCACGCATCGATGAAGGGTTAAAACTGAGGGAGTAACAGCACTTGATGGAAGAGCTAGTGCGCAGTTACTTCGATTTTGGATATAATTTCTGTATTCCTCTGCTGATGCATTTATGAAACTTGCACACGAAGATAAAAATTATGGATATAACAAACAAATTATGAAGTTCTAAAAAGTTAAATATTTCCGTTAAATACATAATATATTTATATTGAATTTGCATGAGTTTAAAATTTTTATCATTAAATATTTTTAGCCATATTTTTTACATTTATCTAAAGTTAGTGTAATTACAAACTTTAATGGGTGAAATAATTTTTCAATTCACATTTAAATGAACACTTGGTTAATTCATTACTGGGAATTCATGTGTGAGGAAATTTTTTTTTAAATTTTTACAAACTTTCCTGTAATCCTGAATTGAATCTGTTAAAGTTTAAAATTAAATATTAAAATTCATAGCCCCTAATTATTTGGTTAATAGAAAGAAACAACCATCATCACAAAGTGCTTTACTTAAAAGTTACCTGTATCATTTTATCAAAAATTCTCTTATATTTACAGTAGTTTTAAAAAGGAGAATGTCATATATAAAGTGTTTGAAAAATGTTGATATACAACTTAATTGCTACTATAACAAATTTCTGAAATTTAATATGCATTAAATTTGCACATAACTGCATATATTCCGTTAAATGGCGTTAAAATTTAAAATTCGTTGTTAATGTCATGTGAATACAAAAGAACTGGCAAAGAATGGGAATGACTATTTTTATAACCAACTTGCGATTTCCAATACAATGCCAAAAAATCAGACGTTTCTCAAACTGTCAAACTGCTGAATGTGACGTACAAATTAAAATCTGATTTTTGCGCTTGTAATTTCAGGAACATTGGTGAAAGCACGAGCGGCAGAAGTGGTGCAAAATGCCGGACGCGTGGGCGGAGAGATTACAATGGGCGCCAGCTGAGCAAAGTAAAAAGAAAAAAGGATATTTTTCCCCCGCTACTTTTTCTCATCAGTCTCATTGTAGAGCAAAGCGCATCTGCTCAAATAAACTGTGACGTAGGAATGCGTAGAGGCACTAGTTCCAGTGACGTGCGAAAAAGAGGAAAGCGGGGTGGGGAGGAGAAAATCGTGACGTAGGAAGCTATAATCAGACGAAGAGAAATGCAAATTTCTCCAGTTTGCGGAGAATAGGGATCTGCACAAGTGTTCGTCAAATCAAAAATGATAATTGGTATACATTTTCTTTTTTTTTTCTCTCGATTTACACAAATCTCTTAGAATTCCACATTTTAAACTTCATGATCAAGGGAGTGAAGACTTAAAGAGTCCACATCATTCTAAAACTCAGATTTTATCAATTCTTAGTATAAGACAAAATTTCAAACCTTTCACCCTTTATTTTTTTCTATTTAATGCATTTTTTATTTATTATTAATTGCAGATGAAGTTTTGTACACAAGTGAATAAAAAAATTGAGTGCTTGCATTTAAAGAAACCGTTCTGCTTTTAGGAATATCCGCATGAAGTTATGAAACGGTAATTTTTTCTAATTGAAAATAAATACTTAAGTCCAGTAGTTCAAAAAAAGTGTTAATAAATTTTGTTTATTAATATTGAAACTTTAGTCTTGATTGGGGGCATTTTGATATGTCCCAAAAAAATTGGCAGTGATCTAACTCACCCATTAAAAGAGCTTATAAATAATATTTTATTCAAAAAACTTTTCAACGACAGCAACAGATAACTTCAGATATTTAGGTATATTAGAACTAGCTCGATACATATAATTAATGCTCGATTTTAACTACTTAATAATTAGGACTACTAATCTTTAAAGCAAACAATTTTACACATTAAGTGATTTTAGAAATAGCAATACAAAATTTATATAAGCATTGAAATAGTCTGATTAATAAAGTCAATAAACTATTTGAAATCAAATGATATTTTGATAATTTTAAAATAAGAAATCTTAAAATTTAGAATTCGGTTCTTTAACAGTTGATAGAAGATTTTAGTCAATCTGGCTAACATACATAACACGTGCCTCTCAAATGCAAAACTAAAATCTTAAAATAAAAAACAGCCATGAATTTCCTTGAAGGGGTGGAGTCTAACGTAAAATCCCATCCGTAGACCGTTTGAGAGTGATGTCACAGGATTTGGATGCCATTCAAATATTTTGCCGGCGACTCCTGGTGCGAAAAATAGATTTATTACGTCAGAGCTCTATTTTTTAAAAACTAGTTCTAGGCGATGTTCAAATCAGCAGGTTATAAAACCGTCCATATGAAACGCGAAGATTAACTGGAATATTATATATAAATTGTAGCCAAAATGATTTTTTTAAACTTCAAATAATTAAAACCTTAACAGGATTTTATGAATTAGAAAATTATTTTTTTGGTACAGCTTATGGAATATGATCACACGTAAATTTTTTAAATGTACATTGCGATTTCCTGGTTTGACACTTAATAATAATTTTTTTGCACACAAGAGCTAATTTGACTATAACCTACTAGTGTCTAAAGTGGATTCCAAACCCACTTCAACAAATAAACCCAGAGTGGGAATGACATTTATTTACTTTTAAACTGATACTTTTTAATCAATCAGCAGCTAGTTCAGCTTACATGATTTTATGAGTGCTATAAAACATAGTATTTAGAATTAACTTAGTGATTTTAAAATGTATAATTTAATTTATCTTTTTATAATTTTACCGGAATAACTATACGTTGGTGTGTAGAAAATTAAAAAAAAAAATTATTCGTAAGAAAAGTTCCGCACACAATCATAAGAAAAAATTTATTCTACTTAATTTTCCAAATGTTAACATTTTACACGAGAGGGTAAATATTGTCATTTCAGAAAAAAACATCTAAAATTACTATTTACAGTTAATTTTAAGAAATATTTTAGTAGATCTTTAATACGAAAATTTATCGAGTCTTTTCCTGGCACATAATCCAAACGAGGACATGCTGCGCCGAACAAATGCGAAAATTTATTACAGTAATTTGAGACAGATTTTCAGTAACAAATGAAAACTAGTCTTACAATAAGATTTTACATAATATACAAAGCTACTAACTTCGTTTTACGTAGATCAAAAACATTATCGATCTATTTATTAATGTACGAGTATAATTTTTTTACACCTCTACCAAATGAGACGACGTCACTTCTTAACCTAGCAGATGTTCTGAACAAAATACAGGTGTGAATTTCTAGAGCCATTTGACAAGCGGATTTTCCAAATTTACTGCAAATAAAACACCGCGTTATTTACGATTGAAAAACTTCACCTATCACATCAATATATATATATATATATATATATATATATATATATATATATATATATATATATATATATATATATATATATATATATAAGGTAAAAATTACAGGTATCGCAAACTTTTTCGAAAGAGATGGCAACAGGAAGTAATCAAAGAAGGATTAAGAGCAGATCAAATGTTCTTAAGCTAGCAGACGCCATGGAAGACTGAACAGGTATTAAGTCGCAAGCATATTAAGAAAAATTGTAGGAAAGTGACGAAGCAATTAAGGAGTCTAAAAAAGATTAAACAGTAACAGAAAAATTTCAAAACACTATATTCTATAAGAAAAAAGCTTATATTCATTTGTTTTAAAAGAACATTTAGATATAATAATTCCGTAAGAATACAGAAAATTAACTAAGTCTTTAATGTCAAAGCATACAAGTCAGTTTTAATTTCGTGTCAAACAGAAGAAAAACTTCATAGCCATTATACTAAAATTTAATACACTTAATATTGGAAGTTCAGTTTGCTTATTACAATGACAAGCACTGCAGGAAGTTAATGCATAAACTTCCTTAAACGATCGAAGTCAAAGTTCACGCAGCAAAATGTCACTCGATAAGACCTCCACCCACACAAGTAAAACACAAAAAGAATGGCTTGAATTTTTTTTTTCAAACGTTCGATTCTAACATTCATAATGTTGAAAATTCTCTAAAGAATAATCTTAAATTTCAAATTAGATAGGTAAAAATTTAAAAATTGAGAAAACTTAATTCACGCTCGAACATATGAACAGATAAAGTTTTTATTAAAAATATTGTGTGCTTATTGACAATGATCTAATTTTATGTATGCGCTTATATAATTAAAATGAACAGTTCTTATAAATCTTATAAAATCCTCTAATCACTTAAAACATTCATAAATTAAAAGTTGGTAATTTAAAGGAAATAATTCAAACACTTAAATTTTGATTTCATTTAATACTCGTGTAAAATTTAACTATTTTTAATTATTTTTAACTTAACTAATTAAATTTAACTAACGTGTAAAATTTAACTATTTAAAATTTAACTGTAATTAAATCTATTTCCTATTTTACGATAAATGTATGTAAAACATTCATAAACGTTAATACTAAAGTTGAAACTTTAATTTGAGAAGCTAGTACAAACTCAAGAACAAAATCTAGATCTTACAAAATTTAGAGAAATGCACTTATTACCAAAATAAATATAAAATTTTCTCAAAACTCTGAAAAAGTTAAATTTTTTAAATTTCCATTAATTTTAAAAGCTTACGATTGAAATTGAATTAAAAAACTGTCAAAAGCAAAAAGCCAGACAGTTGTGAATAATAAATATGATATAGAAATAGGAGAGTGATGCATTTGATAATGGCAAACGTACTTCAAGAGGTAATAGGTAAATTTTTACTATTTCGTCGCTTCCAAATTTGAATCTATGAAAAGTGCCTCGAGTTAACTGCATTATTCTTACCTTAGGTGAGATATTAAATATGAAATTTGAATAGCCATTTCTTTAATAAGATGGAATGGAAGTTTAAGAAATTGTGATATTTAAAATTAATTTTAATAAATAAAATAAGGGTGTCTTGCAATTTTAAATTTTATACTGATTTGTTCCATTGTACAACAGACATTTTTAAGTGAATTTCTTATGAAATACTTATAATGTTATATAAATGAATTTTTTTCCACCTCGGCTCAATGTTTTTTATAATACCGGAAAATGTTGCGCACTAATGAGTTTTAAAAATATTTTAACGTTTCAATTTAAGTTTTCAAGGTTAAAAATTTATCTCCCAAGATAAGAACATATTTTGTTGAAAATCAAGTTTAAGCACGTTTATACTTGACAGTGCTTAGTGAAGTTTTTTCGCGCGAGCGCGCGCGTTCAAAAATAACTCAATATTTATATTTTCTTCTATTTCTAATTAATTACGTTAATTTAGTCACTTACATATGGACATAAGCAATTCAAATATAATCCCACAGACTTCGGATTAATGTCGTTCAATGAAATTGTTCATATGAATGTTGCTGGAAAACAGATTGGTAAGCGAACGTCCTAATCATAGTTACCAAGAGATTTTTAATCCGTGCTATGCGCACGTTTGACACAAACCGTTTAATGTGGTCAAATGGCTTCGCACAAATCACATCTATTTTGGATGATAAATGCAATGGCATCGACTCGTTCGATTAAAATCTAAAAATTGTTGCGAGACATTTTGTTCGTAAAGGATTAGTTATTCCGCGAATAACAAAGCAATGGTTTCAAAAAGCCAGTTCAAATTAAGAGACGTGCAAGTTGATACAAACCAGTTTAACTATATTCCAATTGGTTCGGACATCCCTTTCTGGTAACGACCTAGAGGCATCGACACGTTCGATTCTATACTAAAAATTTGTCGAAGGGCATCTTGCTCGAATACATGAATTTCGGGAGTACTAAAACCCAAGATTCAACAAGCTTTTGCATATTGACTCAAGCCATTTGCATGTTGACTATAGTACAAAAAACATTTCATGGCTAAATTTCAATCGGCAAGGCTTTTCTTAGCACAAAATGTTAAAATCATTTTTAAGTATGTCAACAATAAGGTGGTAAAATAAAGGAAAGTATGACGATAAAATTTGAAAATTATGAAGTTTTAGAAATGTATTTTGTGTTTTATGTGTATTAAGTCTGATTTTAAAAATTAATTTCTTTGAATAGTTTACTTTCGAATGAAATTGCTACACATAAAGTTTTTTTTAAAGTAACATATGTAAACAAAGATATTCTTACTGTAAAGATATTCTTACTGTAAAAATGTTCTACTGTTTGGAAGTTACATCTTTAAGATAATCGCAATTAAAAGTAGGAAATAATTAAATGTATGAAAACTTTCGTTGTTGTTGTTGTTACTTATGACACTTGGACAAGCCAAGCTCGCTATGCCGTTGGCAGTGCGAATTAAGTCAATAGGGTGCGTCTTTCGTTTGGAACAGAGCACCACGAAGGTGAAAGTACGTCTTTGCTCTAATTAAGGTGCCTCGTAATTTTGAACCAAGGTCAGGTGACGGGGCCACACCTGAGCTGGCACCCTCCTCTCCACATCCACGCCACACCAGCGGAAGGACTTTGGACGTCACAGATTAACGTAGACACGTCCCCAACCTACGGAGTTCCAGCAACCCAGTGAAGGAGAGTACACCGTGGTCACCCTCCCAACCACTGCCCGCGGCAAATCATGCTTCACTTTGCTGAGCTTACGGGAAGCGGCATGAAGCTACTGAGCCACTGGAGCTCATGAAAACTTTCTTTTTATCACAAGTAACATTTTGTAACCTACATTAGGAAATAATATCTACCTTTGAAAACAGCTTAGTCTTTTAAGCGCAGTACGTTTCAATTGCTGAATTTATAGTTCTTCGATTAAATTTATTTAAGTTAATTTACTCTTTGTAAAAAACACTAATGCTCAAGACAAGATTACTTGGGTTCCAGAATTTTTTTTTATACACATAAAATTTAACAGTTTTCTGAAATTAGACTGAACTATTGGACATAAAAATTCATAAATTAATTTTTTAAATGCATTAGTATTCATAGACAGTATAATTATGTATAATGTATTAGTGACAAATTTTTACAATATTCTACACCTTGATGACAATTTAAAGGAATACTTATGACACAAAGTAAAAATTTATAGTAACATTTAAGTGTTTGCAAAGGATCGCAGTACATTTAAGAAAAATTGAACGAATGCTCATTAAGGATTTTTACTTACACTGAATTAGTTGAAAATTATGTAAAAAAAAAATACAAAATATACGAGTTAAGGTGAAATCTACGAATTATTATGGTGTGATTTCCTTACACGTCTATTCAATACTTGTATTTCTCGATGCGAGTCATCAGCATTATCCTCACAGATGAGGATTATCACGCAATTTTTATTTTATAATCTTCCTGATGATACTTTGGCTAGACTGAAATCGACAGTTTGATTTTTGAAAGAAGTTCAAAGAACGGTAGCCATAAGAGAAAAAGTTAAGAAATGCTTTCATTATTTTGGTGGCGAGACATTAATCGGTTGCCAAGACACTTGGGTTGCCCTCGTGAACAAAACCATTATTACCTCGTGATCACTAAGACGTGAAGGCAGAAGGTCTTCCCTCTGGCGACTTGCCATAGAACTAAAGATAGTCGTCTGCAACTGGAGATTGGAATCCTTCCTCCTCTCTGACTCATCCTGTCGAATAAGCCAAGCTGGACAGACGCCGTTGGGGACAAACGGAATCCGTAAATAGAGAAACTGAATAGTTTAAAAGAAAATTGTTCCGGAAATGGAGTTTAGTTGTAAACAGAAACTAAGGTAATACGATGAAATGTGTGGCGTAAATGTAAAATGCAACCACCTATAAATATTAATAGCATTCGAAAGTGGAAATATTTTGCTAGTATGGACATTTCATACAAATGGAAAAGCATATAAATTAATAAAGAATATCAATGGGTTAGTTAACTGTTACTTGCACATAAGTTGTTTTAAAAACACCTTGAAAATTAAATTTCCGGCATTTGAAAATTGTTTCATTAGACGGCATAAAAATATATTAATTACACAGAAATGATCAAAATTTTAACTATTTACAATGGCATATTAAATTTATCGTTATATTTATACAAACATAATGATAAATTTCATGCACTATTAAAATCTTTTATCACAAAATTCAAATATATATATTAATTATGCAAAGCTGAGGAATTTTAAAACATGAATTTGTTTTCAAATTTTAAACATTCATTTCATATCCAACTTTAAGGCATAACAGCAAAATCACTTACGATCAGGTCCTTAAAAATTAACACCACAAAAGCAATCTAAGCTCACGTTTTGTGTAAGTAAGAATAATCTAATGTGAAAATTCCTATTCGTAAAGAATCTTCTCGTATGTAAACGGCCATGACACGAGAGCAGATATGAGCCACTTGAAACAAATAATCTCGTCACACGCGCTCGAATCTTGAGAAAACTTATGCGTGCATGTGTATAAAGAAATATTTTTAACGAAACTTTAAATATTTTTTAAAGGGGAGGGCATTTCTACGATAATCCAAATCCGGGTTTGCATTATCAAGGACATTCCGATAAGTAGTATGGTGATAAAATTTTATCTCCCGCAAGTAATTTCGAGCAATGTTTCAAGTCTAATTTCAGAGCACTGAAATAGATATGAAACTAATAAAATTTGAGTTTATTTTAGGACTATATACATTGAATCTATAAACAATTACGAATCAAATTACTATGAAATACGAGATTAATACAATTGAAAGGGCGTTATGTATAAAGTTTAGAATAGGTAAGTTTTTATAAGTGTTTCAAAATAACGTTAATGCAAATAGCCTGGTTTATTAAATTTTATTTTTAACAATTTAAAGCCCGCGACAGTAATATCTCTTCTGTTACACCAATGTCCAGTTTTTAGATATACACAAGATGGTTAAAAAATCTTTATTTGGAAGTATCAGTTATTAAAATTGGTGATAAATTTGATGCTTAAAGCTTGTTTCATCAATTACATTCGAAACCAAGTTAACTTTTGTCAAGTTCTGATTGGTGATAAGTTGAAATTTATTTTCAATTCAGCTAATAGTAAATTTTTGCTCATACAGACAGATATAAGTTTACGATTGAAAATGCATCTAAGAATGTTCTAAATATTTCCAAATTAAAAATTATTATATATTTTGACCAACTGTGAGAACGGCAGTGGTCGGCTTGCTAACATTCACTGCATTAGTTTAATAAGATGTTAAAACATTCAAACAATATAATAAGATTTTATGTTGCCTTAAGTTCACAACATGAATACAAGCATTACAATTTTGTCAAGTTCATTATTAAAATTCGAAATATCGTATGATAAACTTTGCAATTTTTCGCGATAGAGAAGGGGGCAACAGCACGTATAAAATATTTCGGGGCTTTAACAGCATATTCAAGTATTTTTATTGACAGTTATTTAGCCACATGGTAATCTTACATATAAACACAACTTAACGTTGTGTTGCTATTTCCAATTTTGCAGACATTTAAACAAAGTTCTCCAGCGACAAGCCTTATATGGTAGGACAATTTATTTCTTTTTTAAATAACTAGGACCACGTTTTGCCTTGTACGTTGATGGATGTGACCAGCTATATTTCACATTTATATTCCTATAGTCTTTAAACATATGACGTATTCTATAACGTAAATTGACGCAAACACCGATTTGTATAGGAATGTAATTTATCAATGACACGAAGTAGAAAAACTGTTAACACTAATCTGCATTCATTCGAGAAGCCTTTAAAGAGCATTTTTTTAATCCCGAAAATCGCATTTCGCAGCTTATAGATTCAACGGTTTGAGACCTCCACAACTATCACGTATTTTTATTCATTCCCATAATTTAAATTCAAGTTAGCTTACAAATATTTAAAACATTAATAATTAGTTGACAAGAGATATCTATACAAAAAATGTAAGTGTATTCCATGTTAGCAACATAATTTAAATTTTTTTAAATTTAATACATTTGTAACACCTATATAACCACTACACTACCATAACCACAACGATATCTATATCACTTTGTTGTTAGCTACAATTTAAGGTTTATTTTGAATTACTACAAACATTCATGCCCAAAGAGGGATTCGAATCTACGAGCTGTTGAACCGAAGCCCAGAGCGCTAACGGTTCGGCTACCAGCACGGCGATTCTCAAAGCAAGACTCTAACCCACGAACTAATGCTTGCTATGAATTTTTTAATGTTATGAAAGTAATGAATTTTTTAATTTTAAACGAATGAGTTTTACGGTCAAGAGATGGCCTCCTCCACTTCACTTATGCGAATCCCACCCCCTCCTAAGGGGAGGATTACATAGGCATCGAAATTTAATCAGCAATCTCGACGATAGAAATTCGTCTTGTTCTTAGCGATAGCAGCCGAGTAATAACAATTTGGTGATATTTTTAAATCCCTCTAACAATAAGAGCACAATAAACAATTTTTTATAAATGTTAAAAAAAGGAAAATTTTAAAAAGTGATAGAAAAATGAATTGCCTGAAGTTTTATAACATTTAAAAAACAACAAACCTGATTTAACCAATATTTTTCATTAAAATTCTAGTTACCCATCAACTTAAATGAAAAATTATTAAACATTAGAAAATTTTCAGATTTTATCAAAGGATGAATTTCATCAAAAGAAATACGTAAAAATATTTCGCTAAATAAAAAAAAATTATAAGATTTAAGTGAAATTTTTAGGTAGCAAAGTTTTTGCAAAAATAATTCTTGCAGAAAAATTAATTCTCAAGAAATAAAATAGCGTAATGGAATATCTAATACTTTTAATAATTAAATATTAGAATAATGAGCAGAAATATTATAATAGACTAACATTAGAAAAATAGAATAATGTATTTAATATATTATATACTGATTGATATTCAAGATGATTAATAATTAATGTAGTGTGTAATATTAGAATAAAGTATTACTCTTAATAATCGGAAGGAGAAAATGACAGATCTAATTTTCATCTTCTAAATAAATAAAATTCAGTAGTCTATGACAATAGAAATAAATATTATAATACACACTAAACCTTGTTGAAAATTAAATGAATAAAATTCTTACCTTTTCATTTTCATCCTGAATTAAATACGTGATGAATCAGCGATGTCAAATATCACAAAATAAAGTTTCATAGTTCAAACGCAAATTTAAAAATAAAAAATGGTGCAAATCATAATCTGATTCTTTTGTTTAGGATTCAAGTTTGTGTTTATAAATGAAATATTTCACGTTATATTTACAAACGAATGCACTAAATTAATGACATTCCTCTTATGGTCGATGAAGATGTCATTTTCTGTCAATTATAAAATCTAGCATTTTGCAAATTTTTTCAACTTATTCATTGTTTCAATTTTAGTTTAATAATTGAATAAAAAAGGCAATTATTAGTTTAACATATTTCAACTACTATTGTATAAGCTCTAAGAAATTTGTCGAAATTGGCATCAAGCCAAAGAAAAGAAAGTTCACATTCTATTGAGACATTTTCTTCTCTATCACTTTGAATTTTCATTTTTTGATGGCGATGGCTATTAGAGATGCTTTTAAATTTAGAAAGTTAAATTGATTAACGAAATTTTTAATGCATAAAAAACAATCACTTGCTACAATACATAAATTTATAAAAAATGAAAAGCAGATTGTATATTGATAAATTTTGATCACTTTTGCCCCGATTTGTTGACCGTTAGTTTAGTAATATCTAACTCCATTTGTTCAGTTAAAAATAATCAGTTCTTAATAGTATTTAAATCTACGTCACATTAAAGATACTCCTTTACTTTTTTTCCTTAAGTGAAACTTGAGAAGTATTTGAAAAATGTTAGTATTGTACATTTTCAGATTAAAAAATTTTGCCTTTATTTTTATCAGGAAATTAGATTTTTAAATACTTATGTAAAATTTGGTCGACCAGAAAAAATATAGCCAAACAGTTTTCTATTGTTGGTGAAATAAATTATCAAACAGTTGTTTTGATACGTGTTTCTTTATACTCTAGTGTTCAGTTATAGAAGTTATTTGTTTTTATATTTTAAAAATACAACTTACTAGTAAACTTAGAAGTAATCTGGAAATTTTATTAAATCTAATTCATAAGTTTTTTGAGTTTTCATAAATCATTTCATACATATTAATGTAGAAAATACAGCAAAAATAACTTTCGTTAAACAAAAAGAAAAAAATTCTTATAAGTTACTTCATATGAATATTTTCCGTTTAGTCTTAAATTCATAGCATTTTTTAAAATAAATACATTTAACTAGTTTCTATAATTTTAATAAATATTAATTTCTAAGCAAAGGTATTATTTCCAAGTAAAGGCATATTTAACAAACCTCTTATTGCGAATATTAAACGATTTAAAACTGCAAATTTTATGAAGATGTATGGGTATGAAATACCATTTCAAGGGTAAACTTCGCACACTGTTTTAACCATTTTAAATATTGATTTTAAATCCTAAATCAAGGCATAATATTCTACATTATCTAAAGGTATTACTTTTCAGTCTTTAAATATTTAAATCAAAATATTCATTTTCAAAGGTATTGCGTAATGAAAAAACCAATATTGTAAAATACCGACATAGAACAAAATTAAAAGAAAAAGGAGATTAAACCTTACAATACCGAAAAATTCTCATTAAAAAACCCTTTGCTGTTAATTTGCATTGATATTGCTTATAAAATTTCCTTTAATACGCGTTTGATATATTTTATAGATTTAAATACATTTTATTAATATTAAAAGAATCACTTTATGAAGTCTAAGAAAGTATACAGAACACTCCCTATCTAATAACTGTCGCAGTTCGAAATTAATATAAATTAATATTTAAATTATATTTTCCAGATTATGTTCATTAAGAATTTCATTAAGATACCAACATTATATTTTAGCTACATGACTTTTGACAAACAATATTTTGTCCATATCTACACTTATAATTTATTCAAAATATTGATGAGAACTTAAATGAGTTTCTTTGTTGTCGCACGAGGTTTAATTTGACTTAAGTTTAACGTTTTAAAGCGGTATTAAGCTTCTATGCCAGAATTAGCACTCAAACCCACGAACCTATAATATTCTGTGTATTAGGTACTAAATATTAATGTTATTTACCCGTGATAAAAAAAATCAAAAATTTTATGCGAAACTTAATTCACACTTTTAAAGTAGATTGTGGACATCAACGTAGAATCTTCAACCTAGATGATGGTAATCAAATGCACGATGTTGAAATAACTATAAACATTCACACGATTAAACACTAACATACATTATCAAATAAAGTTATACGCAAATCAAAATCCATATTAAAAGTTTCGCAAGCGCGACAGCTACAATGGAGATAAAGCGCCCTTCATGGAATGGTAATGAACACATCTTTGATTGATTGCCCAGAATTTATTCAAGCAGTTCTTTGATGAGGTTTGTTGCAGATTGCGTAACCCATTGGGGTCAAGCGTGTCTGACGTCACAGATATCACGGACAACACTCGTTCATTTTCCACAACCTGCACATCTTCTGATAAATATACAAATTAAAAGCAGTGGAATACGTACTATTACTAAATAACAGAAAACGTTGACTCTTTTCTCCCACTGTGTTTTTATTTCTGGCGATTGTTCGAAACGAGGGCAAAGGCAGTCTAGACGCGATTTTTATGGATCGATTGTCCAGCCAAATATTTTCTGTCTGGTTAGGCGTTGTCAGCTCTTCTAATGTAAATTGTTAGGCATCGAAACATCATGGGTATGGCGAAGGAAATATGCTTTCAGAGGCAAAAATCGCTCCAATTCTAGAGATGCATCGTTTTATTTATAATTGTTTTGTTTACACATTTGAAAGAGCGGTAGAAATATTTACATTATAAAACAAAGCGGAAATGCGATATGGAATAAACTACATATGAGTACATAAATATTGTGATAGATTTATCTGCTTGCTGCAGTATCAGTTTTCCAAATATTTCAGATGTAGTTAATTGAGCTGTATACGTCTTCATGGACTGTAAAATAATGTCTCAGATATAAAAATTCTAATCATCGAAAGTCAAACAATTTGTAAATATTTTACTGCTAAAATATTATTAGTAAATTTTGCTTAAAATATTTTTTACAGCAATCAGTTCTAAAAGGGATATAATTTTTTTTTAAATTTAAAGTCTCAATTGTGAAAAACTTATTCTGGAAACTCGTTTTAAAACCTTAAAAATAGAACAAAAAATTTTTAATTAAAGTTTTTAAACTGTAAAAATAACTTTAAGCAATATATTTTAATACACCATCTAAAATAATACCATGTACATAATGCAATATATATCAATATTAAAAATCAATCATGCAATTCTTTAACAAAACTCTGAGTTACATTATGAAAAGCATGTAAGATTTCATTATTCGATTTATTGGATACATAGACATAGACATACACAATGGAACACCTGGTCTGTACCTTAGGTTATCAGGTATAGCTCCATCACGTAATACATCTGGTGTGACAGAATTGTCACGAAATTTGATAACAAAATTGAATTTCAATAGGTCTCTAATATTTGAAATTAATAATTTGACAGAAAAATAACATCAACAACAAAGCATTTACAAAATTTTCACTATGGGCGATGACATGAGTTAAATATTGCTATAAAATTGTGAAGATAGATTATCCTAACACTCCAAGTAACTCTGGTAAAGATACAAATTAATTATCTTTATGATGGTCATAGCAGACGATACAAGTAGTTTATAACACAAATATGCAAGCAATATAATTAAGTTTAAGTAGAAGAGTATAAAAAGAGCAAATAATTGGGACAGAGAGAGATTTTCAATAAGTACTAGTAACTCTCTCATGCTTTAACTGGGTCCTTTAATGTAACATTGCATTTTTCGCAATACCAAAGGACTACATTGTCTACACGCAGATAGTTAAGATTACATATGCATGAATGGTATCCTATTGAACATTTAACATTTGCTGTAGGTGATAACTGTAGAATATTTAAAGTATAACAGATTACAGTCTGCTGATTCAGTCTGCTG
>JAJQOW010001289.1:0-55433 GCA_037975125.1 Latrodectus hesperus | reverse complement strand
ATATATATATATATATATATATATATATATATATATATATATATATATATATGTGTGTGTGTGTGTGTGTGTGTGTGTATACATAAGCTTATAATCATTCTTTTTCATTTTAAAAACCAGTCCTTTTATAATACCACAGACTGCAAAATCTAATAAAACTCAATCCTTCAAATTTGTACATAATTTTATGAATCTCATTTGAAGTTTACAAAGAGCAAAAATTTAATTTTGTCTGCATTTTATTTCCCCTAAATTAAATTATCTTTACAATACATTGAATACAGAAAATATTTATGATTTTCAAGGCGTATCATCACTATATCAATTATTGCAAGTTTTGTTCAACGGCTATTATATAGCAAAAATAAACAACGCACATAACACATATATTGAATTTTTTAAATGTGCGAGCATAATATTAATTTCTTGAAAAAGTTGATAACATGCTTCATGACAATTTGATACACTTGGAAACTACCTGGAGGATATTTCAAGCAATTAAATATACATTCAGTCTTATTAATTCCACTTCCTGAGTGGAAATAATATTATTGTATTTCTCAATTCACTAACGCAACTAATGATGTAAGGAAAACGAAAAATATTTAAGTTTAAAAATTAAGTATTAAATTTATTAATAATTATACACTGTTAGTAAATTCATTCTTTAGTGATAAGTTCACTTAAAATTCAATCAACTAAAAGCATTTTTGTGTTCCAATATTTATTCTGGCAAACTTCGTCATTCATTTTATCTTGATTTTGATGCACAAGGATGACATAGTTAAGAAAAAGCAAATAAATTAAAAAAATCTTTAAAAAGATTCTGATATTTTCTTCACTGAATTCCTTTGAAAAACGTTCTATTTATATAAAGAAATATAAATTAGTAAATAAGCTTAACTTGGAAGACACTATTTAACTTGCCCAGCCGCATTTAGTGTAGACGATCTTCCGTGTGTAGACTTATCTTCCGTGTAGTGGAGACTCAAAATCGTTACCTACTGATTATGAGAATGACTTCAAAACGGACCAGCCCAAGTGTAAAACGCGCAGAAACAAAGTTAATGCCAGGAAATTATTAAAGATTTATTTTTGATAACTGTCTCTGATAATTTCCTATCATTTCAGCAAGAAGATGCATCATTTTTCAAACAATTTTTTTCAGTCTGATGATGTAATAAAAAAACTACACTAGTTTTCGTTACATCAACAGATTTTGATATCTACAAGATTGATAATGCAGAAATTAAAACAATAAATTTCGTTGATTACATTTCAGTCTGCTTTATAAAATATATAAGTCAGAATATTCTTAAATTACAATTTTTGTATTCATTCTGGAAATTTCTACTAAGTACAGATAAGTGTAAAAATCAAATGTATGCACATAACATGCACATTTTTCATTTCTCTGTATAATTTTAAAATTGTGCATAATAGACAAATGTATTGAGATAATAGTCTAATATGGTAATGTATAGATATCTGTGTGTATATATAGATACAAATGGATATTTCACGTATATGGAAAATTAACGAAAGAAAAATAGTTCCTACTTTTCATTTAAATGTGACCTTGCAACAGTGAACATAATTTACATAAAAAATATTAAAACCAAAATGAAACCATTCTTTGGCATTGCTGGCTCATGTACTTGTAAAATAAAAAAAATTGTTAGAAATATAAAAACTGACTATATAATTTTGCACAAATTTTGGAATGATTATACGATTCTACTGAAATATAATATAGAATATGAAGGGTTCAGTCTAGAAACAGGTACAACTTGATTTGGCGAAAAATTTGGCAATTAATTTTGGAGATAAAATTTAATTTCTGATAAACCTGATTTTTCAGTGCTTTTATTAATGTAACTTTAGGGTTGTCCTTTTGTTACTTATATCTTCGCGTCAAAAAATCGAGGTACCCATTTTTAAAATTTTAGCCGAATATGAAGTATTTTAAGCAGTGTGACAGGAATAAAAATAGAAACACAGTTATGATATTTTTGAAGCAACTTTTTATGAAAGAGATATAGATGCTTTTATGGCCTCAGAAGCCAATTCAAATCTGGGTTAATTTCTATAAATACAAAATCGAACCTATATAAAACCCTTATCAGGCCAATTGTTCTGCATGGTAGTGAATGCTGGACCCTCATTAAGACAGAGGAGGAAAAGATATTGATCTTTGAAAGAAATATTTTGAGGAAGATTTTTGGACCCATCCGAGTGAATAATGAGTGGAGGATTTTATTCAATCATGAAATCAATAGAAAATATAGCAAATACGGTGGGACCGATATTGTAAGAACTATAAAGGCATCACGAATAAGGTGGTTGGGCCATCTGTACAGATGCGATGCGATGCTTTTCCCACCAAAAAAGTGACATTCTCAAAAATCGAAGGGATTCGTCGTAGAGGACGTCCACCCACGCGGTGGCTGGACGATGTTGAAAAAGACCTCAAAATAATGGGAGTCAACCGATGGAGGGCTGTTGTGGCTAATAGAGTCAGCTGGAAGAAGATCAGCGAGTCAGCCTTGGCCTGTAATAGGCTGTTGAGCTTGTGAAGAAGAAGAAGTGGGCGCTCCGTGGCTGAGTGGTCTAAAGCATCACCGATAATCGCTTGAGAGCGTAGGAGTGTGGGTTCGATTCCCACCGTGGCCCTGGGTGTTTTCTTCGTTATTCTTCTGTGGTTGTACATCTGTCATTGTGCTATTTGTCCTATTATCGACGAAGACTTACAAGCGGATCTCAAGAATCAAGCATACAAGTCTGAATATATGTAATGTAATAAATAAATAAGAAGAAGATGATATGATTACAATTCGATGCGAACCGTATTTTTTCAAAATGATTTCAGTTTTAGAACAAAATTATCTAAGTATTTTCCCTTAGTTTACAGGCAATATTTAAAATTTTTAGATTTTAAAATTGTCCTTTTGAATAATAGCCATACATTAACATATTTCTATGTGAAAATGTGAAGTAAAAAGGATAATTAAGAACTTAACATTTTATACATCATTTTCCGTAGCAAAATATCTTGTCTAAAAAATTTCTAATTTTATTAATGTCACTGAAATTTTGCAAAAAGAAATTATTTAATGAAATGAAAGTATAAATAAAACTACTGAAACTAAAATATAAATTAAAACAAATGTTTGTTATTTTTTTTAATGTTACATTTGAATTGCTATCAAGTCATTAAAATTGAAACTGAATTTTTGTTCCAAAACATTTTTCTCTGCTAGACTAAATTCTATGAAGTCTATAAATTAAAAAAATACTATAAGGAATAAGTCCTATTAATTTTATGTAAAATGAGGATAATGATATTTACTTTATATGACTGAAATAAGTATAGTCTGCTAAATTTGACAGTAATGCCAATAATTTTTTTAGAAATAAAATAATACGTCAAAATGATTTTCTGAAGTTACAAGATATATCGTATCGTAAATTAATTTCAAACTAAAACAGGACTCAAAACTATCAATATTGTATGAAAGATATTAGTTCAAAATTCAAAAGGATTAATTACATTTTAATCTTTGTGTTTGAGAAAAAAAGATCTAAAAAATTTATACCTTAAATTTGAAATATACCTATTAATAAATGACGATAAATTTCAGTTTACGTGCGTAATGGGTGAATGATATGTTTTATAAAAAATATCTTTAAAGTAAAAAATAAATTTATTTATTTATTATTATAATTTTATTAATAAAATTATTTAAAGTATTAAATAAAATAAAATTATTTAAAATAAAAGTAAAAAATAAAATTATATAATGTTAAAATTATTTATTAAACAGTAAAAAATTAAATAAAATTATTACTATAAAGTAAAAAATAAAAACATTTATTCAAATTAACAAATAGAAAAAACTGTTATTTGTCCTATTTGTTAATTTGAGGATGCTTTTGAAATTCTCAATTTGCATTTTTTTAAATTTTCGGAAAATTTAGATGTTTATTAATTTTAGATTTTAGAAAAAAATCATATAGTAAATTTTCAATCAATAAGGCATGTAAAGTTAATTTCCATTAAATAACTGTATATGGAGCAAATTTTTCTATATAATTGATGAATATTAACAGCATATAATTTGAAAGAATTTAATTGCAAATAAATATATTTTAACATCTTTCATACACTTCGCATTCATTTATATATATTTTTTTTACATTTATGCATTGTTGAAACATTTTATTAATTCTTAATATTTTAATGATGAAATGTTTCAATCACTTAAGGCTGTATTTCAACCATATATCACTTCTTTAAGAGTTTCAATTTTTTTCTTTTATCTTTAAAATTCTCTACTTTTAGAGGAAATAATATATTTTAAAGTACATGTTTAAATAAGTTTTAATATAAAATTTGTTTTCTTAAAATTTTGCTCATACATAATTTCCTCCGAACTTTCTTGTTGACAATTTTTCTTGAAAAACTTATAACTTGTTCTTTAGAGTATAAATACATTATATTTACATATATTTAAAGCTTTAGAGAAAATAATACGTTATTTTTAGCTGACATATATCATAACATAATTAGTTTTCGAAGAATAGAGCTACATCAGAAATCGTTTTAAATATTTATTTTCCTTTTTAGCTTCTCAAATATTGAGATGAAATGTTGTTTGTTACGATTTTAATTTACATATAGGATAACAAGCAGTGCATAAACTCAGCAAATAATATTAAAACGATTCAGTTAGTTAATGAAACAAATTTTTTATTAAATGAAAATTTTTTGTCATATTGAATATTTAAAATAGTATTTGCATTAGAATACATGAGACGCACATTTAATGATTGAAACAATATTATTTATAGTATATAAACAAGTCTAACTTTCCAGAAAAATATTGTAACACAAGTCAGATTTGTCGTCATAACTGACAATTTTCTTTGATCAATAATTCACACTGACGTGCTGTTTGATGAAAATTTCAAGCTCATCTGTAAACGAAAGCACGGTTCTGGAAAACTATTTGCTTTTCCCAAACTATTTCGGTCAAAATAAACCATTAGTCCTGTATTAAAAGTCGAGGACGATTGAAAATGACGTTTTATGCACGAAGTGTGTTGCCGAAATCATTTTTCATTCTAAATCAAATAATGCAGATGACCTATAGAGAGTTCCCATGGCAACCCATTCACCTTCGCGCGTGTAGGATAGTGGCAGACGAAAAGTTGTTGAGTTACGATTTTGATCGCAATGTGAAAGCTAAGATTTATTGTTCGTTTTATCGTATTTCGTAAGAAATAATATGAAAAGATATAAAAAATGCATTAATTATATTATTCGATATATAATCAAATACTATTTTTTAAAAAATTCTATTCAAATAGTAATTAGATTGCTTAATTCTTATTTATCTTTTATTAAATGAATTATAACAGCCGCTGCGTAGACAAAATGTAGACAAAAGTGAGATTATATAAAGAGCAAAAATCTAAAGAATGATTTCATTTTGGATTAATTCAGTTAAATATTTCTAGCTTGAAAAGTTATTTTATTATTAATTTGGTTTTTAAAATAAATATTTAATTGAAATTAATTGTATATTTATTTTAAATTAATTAGAAGTATAAGGAATATTTAATTAAGATAAATATTGCAGTAATCAATAAAGAATGCAGCAATAATGAATATTGTGAAAGAACTGTTAAGAAATCAAATCGTAGTTTATTTATAGACTTATGAGAGATAATTTTACACAGCTAGGAATATTATTGGAGAAAGTAAATGCTGTAATGCTTATACTTAGAAATAAGAAAGTTAAATAGATTATGCTCTTAGTATCTTCACATTTTAAGTGTTTGTAAAAAATATAATTTGAAATTAAAATTCTTTTCATGAGTTTCTTTAAATCAAGCTTGTTTATGATGATATTGAATCAAATTTAAAACTAAATTATTTGAATAGAATTAAAAATATTTTAATGAAGTAGGAAAATTCAGCTTGAAGAATGAGAAAACTATTTCAAAATTTATTGATATTAATATTGTTCTGTCTTCCTTAACTGCCTGTTATTGTTATTTGTAATATAGTCGGAACAAAAAATGTGCTGATTTCGATAAGTGTAAGGAAAACTCGGCACAACATTTATCATGAAGCAAATCGTTTTGGGAACTATACTTGATATTATTACTCTATACAGAAATTATGACTTCATTTTTATTATTTAACTAAACTGGTAGTAGTTTTTGATTTCATAAGTAAAAAGTTAATTTATAGTAATTTATTTTTTACAAAGTAAAATACTAAATTAATTCTACTGTAGTGAAACGCTGATAAACTTTATCAAATTTATTTTTTTTTTAATTTTCCATATTTTCGTCATATATATATATATATATATATATATATATATATATATATATATATATATATATATATATATATATATATATATACATATAACATATATATATATATATACATATATATATATATACATATATATATATATATATATATATATATATATATATATATATATATATATATATATATATATATATATATATATATATATATATATATATATATATATATATATATATATACATATATATATATATATATATATATATATATATATATATATATATATATATATATATATATATTCCGTATTTACGCGAATCTAATGCGCATGGTTTTTGGTCAAATGTAGTATTCAAAATTGGGGTGCGCATTAGATTTGAGTGCAAGGTCAGCAGTTCGCCGATGACGTCAACCAAATTTAAATCGTTACAATGGATTACTGTATTTCTCGACTACATTTACCGTTGCATTTATCGTTGACACATTATTGCATAGAGGATACAAACTGCAGATTACGTAGTCACGAAATGGAGGGCAAACAAAGAAGAATGTCCTATAACGCTACTTTCAAACTTAAATTAATTCTTCATGCTGAAAAAAACTGGCAATAGAAAGGCAAGTAGAGAGTTCAACAGACGGTTGCAAACTTTCCCCTTTCTTATTCTTCAAGCGGAAAACGTCCCCTAAAACCCCTAAGAATGAAAAGCTGTTCCCAGATGATGTCCTGATTTGAAACCAAGAGAAGGGGTGGATGACGGAATCATTAATGCTTGATTGACTCCGAAATGTATGGGAACGCCGTCCCGGTGGACTCTCCAATCCACCATCAATGCTTTGGAAGTATTTCGTGGTCATCTCACCGACGACGTAAAAAGAAGATGCACAGCCTAGGCAGTGACCTTGTTAGCATTCCTGGAGGGATGACGTCTGTGTTACAACCCCTGGACGTTAGTATAAATAAACCTTTTAAGGGGTACGCTCAGGCGAAGTACGAAAAATGGTTTGGTGAGCCAAACCGTGAATTGGTCCCGACAGGAAAAATTAAGCGTGCTGCACAGCACATTGTTGCACACTTGGTTTCTGCTGCCTGGAAAAGCATTGAAGCACCAATGATTATGAAATCTTTCAAGAAATGCTGCATTTCAAATTCATTGAGTGGCAGTGAATATGACGTGCTCTGGAAAGCCGAGGATGACAATGATGATGAGGAAAGAAGAAATGAATTTGCTTCTGACGAAGAGAGCTGCGAGGATTCCAGTGATGAAAACATTAGTGAATAAAGACGTTTGCTATTCATCACTGATTGTAGAAACGCTTAGCTAGATAGAAATGTTACGATTTATTTCATCTTCATATTTTACGATAGGTACCGTATATACGGTAGTGGTAATTAACAATGATTGTTTCACATAACAATAAATCACTAATAGGTTAATTCTATGTTCTGCTACTTTATGTATAAATCCATTGTTATATAAAATATGGGTACTTACGTATTAGCGTCACCGGGACTTTTTAAGCAGGACGAAAATAAAAAAATTATTTCCTATAATTAGAAAATTACTTTTTAGAATTATAAGTCAATTTTTCAAAAGTAGAGAAAATTTTCAAATTATAAGTTACGCGCTAATTCTACTTAAGTTTTGGAACAAAATTAGATGCGGTGATGCTAATACGCGTAAGAACCAAAATATGGTATCGAAATTTAAATAAAATTATTATAGCATTGATTGATTGTTTATATACAAATCCATTGTTGTATAAAATAAGATTCAATAAATTCCTCATACCACATTGATCATTGATGCGTATTACATTCGCATAAATACGGCATATATATATATATATATATATATATATATATATATATATATATATATATATATATATATATATATATATATATGTATGTATGTATGTATGTATGTATGTATGTATATATGAATATTACAATAATACATTAATTTAAGTACATTTGGAGAAAATTAATAACAACTCGTCTTAAAGAGTGTATTATAGTTAAGACTAAATCTGTAATAATTATCAATGACATTCTAGTTAATATATCAATTTGTGTTATAAATATTAAGTAAAAAAAAATCAAAATGTAAAAATTTATTATTTTCACCCTTTAACTAGGCATTTACAGAATCTTGTTGACAAGACATGGAATAACTTTCCGTGATAAGATTAACACGAACACCATTATCTGCTGAAGATGGATATATTTGAGCCATTCCGAACTCCCAGGCATCGCAAGCATTTAAATGAGGACCTTGCACGCTGAATTCCTTCCGTTTCATGCGGCACTATTTCACTTCAAATCGCCACTGAAAATTTCATTGCCACCACTACGGCCAAAATAAAACGCTTTCTGGCGGAGAAAGAAACGGGGAAAACAAACATCAAAAAGATTCGCCGAGACAACTCCAGAGACAAATTACACAAACATAAACAAAGCTTTTAATTATTTACTTCACATTTAAAAGCTAAGCATATCCACGTGGTTAGAAAAAACACGTAACCGTGCTTTCTTTTAGTCTTCCTAAGCTTCTTATGGTTTTACGCCTTTTCTAAATGACGGGAAAGCGCTGACGAAACCTTTTTCATCTGATATACGCTGAAGACTTAAAAGTAAAAAAAGAAAGGTAAGTAAGAGAAAGAAAATAACAATTTAAACAGTGCGGTTACACCTGCTTATGCTTTCGAGACGAAGCTAGCGAGTTAGTTTACGATGTCTTTTGTCAGCGGACTGTTAGAGATCTGGTTTGTTTGGTTTGGCGCGAAGAACTCCTCTGGCTGGTTGGAATTGTTTGTTTTTTAGTCCAGCTATTTGCGATTTTTTTCTTCCTCCTCCTTTACAGAAAGGAAGTTTTTTTTCTTTCCCTTTTTTATGTGAGATGCTTTTGAAACAGTGGTATCGGGAGAATTTGTCACCGAAGTGAAAAGATCCTTTGTTTGCATTTGTGGCATCTTTTTTAGAGCGAATTTCTGAATTGCACACGCTCGCGAGAGGCCACACTGCTTTTACGATCATACAGTATAATCAACACAACTGAAAAGACAGGTTTTTAGTTCTTTTAAAGAGAAGATAATGCGATTGACACTACCAGATTATCCTAGCTATAAGTAACAAAAGAAACGAATTAAATAATTGTCAAATTGTAGAGTCTTTTTTTTCTGCAAATCCAGTTCTTATAGCATTGTTAGTTCTTAAATTTGATTAATACTTATATCATGAGAATAACTAACTTGTGATAGACCCCCTTAACATGCGAATGAAATCGCAATTTTTTAACATGACACTTTTTTTAATAACTTGTATACATTTATAATTTAAAACAAAAATTTAAAAAATATATTATTGCAATTGATACAACTTTTACATGGGGCGTTGGTGGCCTAGTCAGTTAGGGTATCGTTCTTATTATCGGAGGGTAGTGAGTTCGAATGCCGGTTTAACAGAAGATCCTTTCTTTTCACTAAAGATGGCTGGGGTAAGTTTAGTAAATAGGGCATGGTCGCAATGTCCTCCAGATGAAATGATATCTCTAGGGGTAACAGACCAAATATTGGGGGTCTTCTGCTTGGCCCGGCTTCAGAATCAAAAAAGACTCCACCTGGCTGCTTCTGTCAAACTTTTAGAGCCCAATTCAGGGCTTTCATCATTCACGTTTTCATCAAATACCATCTTTTTACACAATGTTGGTTTTAATTTACCAATACCTCATACCAATTTTTAATTCACCAATGTTAATGTCAGCCACAGGGATTAGAATGTCAAGCATCAGTGAATTGTTTTTTTTTTACTTTTCCAACAATAATTTAAAAAATAATTAACTATTTTAATTTATTAATTTCATATTTCGTGTAAAAAATTTGGCTCTATTTTCATTCTATCTCAAAATTAATTTGAATTTATTAATTAAATACAAAATTCATTTAATAGTAAATTATAATTATTTAATATATTAACAGTAATTTAATACTAATTTAACATAAATTTTAATTTTTTTAATTACAAAATTAATTTAACAGGGATGGAATATTGATGAGGAATTGTATAGATTAACCCAAGGGGTTTTTATTCTTAATAAACAAAATTCCTGTTATTATCCGAGGAGTAGCAATTTGGTTCCTAGGATAAAGTCACAGTTAATGTACCCTAATTATTATTAAGATGCGATGAGTAAATCTACTGAAATGCAACATTTTTCTGGTATGAGAATATTTAAGGAATATGATTATACAGGGTGATCATAATTAAACTGCAAATTTAAAAACGCTGTAAAAAAAGAACCACTGGTCAGAAAGACCTGAAATTTCACCAGAATGTACTTCAAACAGAGGGATTTTGTTTGGCGTGTGGAAAAAAATTAGGAAAAAAGTGGCCTATAGATGGCGATGCACAGGTGGTTATATGCAAATTAACGTCTGGTATAAAATGCTGAGTAGCTTGAATTCTCGTTAATTGTCGTCTGGAAATCTCCGTGTAAAGATCTCGTCATGACTCTATCCGATAAGGAACGTGCTCTGCTTGTCAAACTTTATTATAAGAACAGTGACTGTGCTGTAACTGGATAAGGAAATACCGGGCACTAAAGGGTTTAAAGAAAAGAGGTGCTCCGATATCTGTCAGAGCCATGGAGGCGATGATTAAGAAATTTGAAGAGACCGGATCATTTGACGTAAGACCTGGCAGAGAGAGGAAATCTATTCCTTCTGCATCCGTCGAAGATGTTGGATTGTCATTAGAAGAAGGAACGAGTGCGCAGGGAACAACCAGTGCAAGGGGAATTGCTCGTTCTTCGCAGATGACCCTCAGCACGGCTTTGAAATTTTTGCGAAGCATTCTGAAATGCTATCCTTATAAAATTACGCACGTTCACCAATTGCTCAATACGGACTTTGCACAGCGTGAAACTTTCGCGCTTCAGTTTATTGCTCGGATGGATGTGGATGTTGCATGGCCATGGAACATTTTATGGACAGATGAGGCTCATTTCCATCTTAACGGATTTATGAATACGCAAAACTGCAGAATATGGGCAAAGGCGAATCCGATGGGTATGCATTCCTTGTCTCTTCATTCTCCAAAAATTACTGTATGTTGTGTCTTTACGTCCTCCTTTATCATTGGTCCATTTTTCTTCGAGGAGTTATGGCCTGGGGGCCTTGTCACCGTTAGTGTGTACGCAACCTGGTATAAATCTCTTCTGGAAAACGATGTCATTCCAGAACTTCAACAGCGACAATGTTTGGATAGGACAATTTTTATGCAAGATGGTGCTACTCCACACATTGCAACCTCGATAAAAGAGGTGATGCAACGCCATTTCGGAAAAGACCGTATTATCAGCCGACATTTTCCAACTCCCTGGCCACCACGATCACCGGACATCACTCCCTATGACTTTTGGCTCTGAGGATTTCTGAAAAATGTTGTGTACAGTGCTCCACTAGACACCTTAGCGGATTTGAAATGCCGCATTACGCAGCACTTTAACAACATCAGCACTGATACACTCCAAGCTGCTGTGGAAAATACCATTTTACGTTTACACCTCTTAACAGAAAATGGTTGACACTATATTGAAATTTTCTTGAAGAAGGCTAAGGACGATTAAAAAACGAATTATTGTTGGCTTTTTCTACGGTTTTTGGCCGCAGGACAATTAAAAACCGATTTTTTCCTATTCGATGTGGCACCACCTTGTCGCTCTGAATAGGCTTTACACGAAGTGCCACAACATCTGCCTGACTTACAATAGCACAACTGGTTTAACGTTCAGCTTACACCCACAATTGATTATCGTTCATGTCAGAATTCATGTAATTAACCTACAGCCGCCTGTGCAGCGCCATCTATTGGCCTTTTTTGTTCCTAATTATTTTCCCACGCCAAACGAAATCCCCCTGCTTGAAGTACATTCTGATGAAATTTCAGGTCTTTCTGACCAGTGGTTCTTTTTTTTTACAGCGTTTTTAAATTTGCAGTTTAATTATGATCACCCTGTACATTACAGTGATATTGTATTTATGTTTTAAAGAGTAAAAAAAACAAACTAATTTAACAAATAGTTCCTTTAAGTTTAGTGTAAGTTATGCTTTTAAAATAACTAAAATGGTTAAAAGAGCAAATATTTTGAAAATTTTAATTCTAATGATAAATAATTTATTCTTTTTACCTTCTTTAATTTGATTTTATTCTTAATAAGATGATCATATACGAAAAGCCCTGAATTATATAGAGAATAATTAATGACTTGTAAAGATTCCTAACCTAACTGATATCAGCTTGATTTGGGTGCCATTCTCTGACCGTTGCTCTGACATTCTCCCATTCTTTAACGAGTAAATAAAGAGGATGTTTGCTCAAAATGAATTATTTAAATTTCAAAATGACTAATTTAGCTATTAATATTCTATTGGAAACACATTTTTTTTCCAGTATAGAACTTTGAAGTTTAATAAGAAAGCAACATAATTCAAGAGAGATGAAAAACGATTTTTGATCAATTGGATTTGGCAACCCTGCACATCATACTAATAGCCAAGAAGTGTTCGTTATAAATTCGTTTTTCATAATCCAAATAAAAAAATCTTTCGAGGAAGAGTTCGCTGCCCAATTCATTCGCAGTCCGAATTGTTCGCTTACCGATCACCCATTATACATCCAGGGCAAAGCATTCACTTTGGAAAAGCCTTCACTTCTAAGGCTAATACGGTCAAATGGACACACGGAACTTATCATGGTATAATTTTATATATTTCAGCAATTATAAAAATCTTCTTAAGGATATTGATAAGTGCTTCGAATCTGTATCATGCAGATTGAAATTAATTATTCAAATTCTGATATTAAATCCAAATCACAATTCTGTAAATCTTAGCACGTTGAACGATATATTACTTCAGTAGCATATCTTATTCCAATTAATTACAAAGCTGCAAAAGAGGGCTTGATATATTCATATAAGAAAAGACAATAATAATATAGGGAAGAAAATCCCAATAGATTACTTTTTTGTGAAAAGTTATTTAGATACTACATAGAAATCACGTAAAATAGGATAAATCTTTGTAGGACGTTAATATCCTACACATAAATTTCTTCTGAAGGAACTATTTAAGGATAGTAAGAATTATTCACACGTCGCAAAGGAGAAAACCCCCAAGCATTCATCCTGACACATGTGCATATAGAAGACAGAAAATGACAGACTCAAACAGTGACTGAAATGGAACTTGGGAACATCTGTTCTGAAGAGTTTTAGTCTATCACAAGACCACGGTGACTTCGGTTAGTAAATATTTAGAAAATTTATTTGTTTTTGTTCAAGACTCATTAAAAGTAGAAAGCTTGGAATTAGCTATTTACTCAGAAGTCTCTTGTAATTGACCTTGCTTATAGAATTAAATAAAATTTATGGAATTGCATAACTTTATGCAATTTTACTTTAAGATTTAAATTCTAATATTTAATAAAATCATTTATTGGAGATATTATTTTATAACTGGTATAAGTTGATTTGGAAATCACGTGGAGTGTTTTAATATTTTTTGCAGATTGAATAATAATTTTGCTTCTTAGAAATGCTATTAATGTACAGATACTATCTTGCATTTCCTTTACCGTCACAGCTTTTCTGTGAGCATTTAAAAGAAAGTATTTAGGCAACGGAGGTAGACATACACAATAAGTAGACACCAAATATAGAATGTTTTTATTTAATTAGCATCTGATTGCTCTTAAAAATATATTGAAAAAAATCGTAATTATACTTTTTTCCAACCCACATCAGAATTCTTAAAAATTTTCGAATTCTTTGTATTGTAAAGTCATGTCTTAAGATAGCCTTAAAATAATTTTAATTGAAATAAAATTAGATAGCTGATTTAAGGGAAAAGAAAAGTAGGGATATAATTCATACAAAAATACTTTTTATATTTTAAAGGATACAAGTACATTTTAAAATAATAATAATAAGTCGCGACTTATTTCATTAAAAACAGCTAACATTAGTGAAAATTTACTGTTGAAAAAGAGAAAAAATTCTTATCTAATTTATTGTTATTAGAATAATAGTATCAAAAGAATTATTTCTGATGAAACTTAAGCATAACTTAATTTTATAAGATTTGCATTATACATTGCAGTAGTCAGTGAAATGACAGAACACTAAATAAATGTCGAACAGTTGATCGTTACTGCTAAGCGAAGTTTTTGATTTTATAATTACTTAAATTGTTATAAATTAAAATTATACTTTAATGAATAAATTTCGCATGCTTATATAGAATGATTATTATTAAATTTTCAGAAATATTTCTTAATTTTTAACAAGTTATTCTGAAGAACATACAGGGTGATTATAAAAAAACTTTGCCAACATCTGCACTTCTAGCGTCCATTCTATTTAACCGATCAAGATGATATTTCAAATATAGTTCTTTTGAGATATGCGCTCTAGATTCTGTGAATGGCAACACAGTGGCCCTCGCGGTTACAGTTATAGTGACAGAAACTCGAAATTTTCGAATGGCAACGTCTACTTTTTACCATCGCAAAATGTTCAGCACATGCGAAAACCCTAAATAGCGTTGAAACGGTACCGATATGTCTAAAAACGGACGTGTTCTGCAAACACAAAAAAGAGTTCTGAAAACCGGCCAATGAAACACGATCTGGGCGCACGCAATAAATTTGCATGTGACAGAGTCAAGAAACCAATCACAGAACGCCGGTCGCCGGATATTCAGCGTAGGAAACCTATAAAATACCAAGCGGGTATGCGAAGTCGTCATTCGGGAACTCGCACATGCCGACGATATGAGTCTTCCTAGGAAAGTTCGCGGTGAATTGATCAAACTCTATTACCAAAATAGGATGAACGCTGCGGAAGCCTTGCGTGTGTATCGCCGCAATCATCGACAACGACGCGGCCCATGTACTCTGCAAGCTCTGCGTGATTTAGTGCGGAAATTCGAAGATACAGGCTGCACCTGTGACAAACAGCGCTCCGGACGGCCAACTGTTTCTGAGGACGTTGTCATGGAAGTGCACCATACAGTGACTGCAGGACACACAAAAACCGCAAGAGGCATAGCGCACGTGTTGGATATTCCGAACTCAACGGTCCGCAAGCTCTTGCGCTCGGTACTTCACATGTTTCCCTATCGGTTCCAGCGCGTCCAGATGTTGGAGCCAGGTGACCCACAACAACGTCTGGACTTCGCAAATGCATTTTTGTTACGATATGATGCGGATAACGACTGGCCACTTCGCATACTATGGACGGACGAAGCGCATTTCACCTTAAATGGCAGCATTAACACAAAGAATTGTGTGCACTGGGGAGAGACGAATCCTCATGCTGTGGCGCCGGTACCATTATTTGACGCCAAAGTGACTGCGTGGTGCGGCATTACAGCTACATTTGTTCTGGGTCCGTTCTTCTTTGAGGAAACGACCCCGACTGGCCCTGCAACATGTTCTGTAACGGGCCCTCGGTATGCAGCCATGCTGAAAAATTATGTCTTACCGGAGTTGCGTCGGCTGAATGCACTCAATGACATTGTTTGGATGCAAGATGGCGCACCTCCACATATAGCGAGGTCAGTTAAAAGGCTCCTGGATCAGCATTTTGGTGATCGCATCATCTCACGCTATTATCCTTTTCCGTGGCCTGCGCGATCCCCAGATCTGACGCCTATGGATTTCTGGTTTTGGGGCTATCTCAAATCCAGAGTTTATCTGTGCAATCCTCAAACATTGTCGGACTTAAAGGATTCTATACGGCGTGAGATTGGAAACATCCCTCGTGCCATGTTGCGTGCAGCGACATTGTCCACCGTCTCCCGCATGCAATGCGTAATTGCCTGTGATGGCACTCATGTGGAAAATGTTTGAAATTAATAAAGATTTTTTTCTCTATGTGTTCACATCATTGAGCAGTGTCTTGTCTCTGTCGTATGCATTATTCCTCCGTGCGCCTTGAAGAACTGTTTGTATGTGTATAACACGTCGGTTTTCGGACATATCGGTACCGTTTCAACGCTATTTAGGGTTTTCGCATGTGCTGAACATTTTGCGATGGTAAAAAGTAGGCGTTGCCATTCGAAAATTTCGAGTTTCTGTCACTATAACTGTAACCGCGAGGGCCACTGTGTTGCCATTCACAGAATCTCGAGCGCATATCTCAAAAGAACTATATTTGAAGTATCATCTTGATCGGTTAAATAGAATGGACGCTAGAAGTGCAGATGTTGGCAAAGTTTTTTTATAATCACCCTGTATATAAAATTACTAGCAAGAGATTCCAAATTTCAATTCCTTTTTTTCTCAAGAGTTTCAAGCTTTTTTTTTTTTTTTTGTCGCTCAACGGTCATTTTTTATTTTTTGCATACGAGGGCTAACAAGAGTTTCAAGCATTTAAAGTTTTTTATTACATCTTTAATTTTAATATAAATATTTTACTTATTAATTGAACTGGACTTATGGATGTCTGGAGGGTTCCACCTGCTCATAATTGGTATCCTAGAAAAGCCCTGCTGGCGACTTACTTTTTGAGGAGACTCGAGTCCAACAGACTTGTATTTCACGCTTTCTCAGTGGTCACATAAAGGGCTTCAAATATGTGCAGGGTCAAAAGACTTATAGTCTGAGCACAAAATGTAAAGCTGAACAGACATCGCCTGAGCGTATCATTGAGCTGCTTGAATTTCGACTTGGAAGAGGCTTTCTCAAAGCCCTGTGTTTTTGGATTTCCTGGCTGTTTATGGACTTGTAGAGTTAGTTTAATACTGGAATTGAACCATCTGGGATTAGCAACAACAACTTATAAATTAAAAAAAAATTACCATTTGATTGTGGAATGTATAATATCTAATTTATTATTTTATGTGATTTCTCTGTGTACATGAATTTTTTTACAAAGGAATTAGTTATTTTCATTGTCACCAATTACATAACATAAAATATCAGCATTTTTCTTAATAAATGGTTCAATAGGTAAAAGATGGCTTTTTATGAAATTCTTTCTATTGTATTTAACTTTCAAAATGCGAAGTTTCCAAATGAGTCTATTTATTTTTGAGGTTAATAGACATCATAAGCTGTGGGTGTAGGTTTCAGGGCCGTCTCGGGAATGAATAATATGACAGAAATACCCTGTCGAAGTTCTCGATCCATCATATGGGATTCGTGTAAGGCAAATGTGTTAAAAAAACTGATGATAAGTAAGATCAAGTCAAAGGATTTGTATTCGAATGACATGTGGCGCCAGATCCTGTCTTGCGTAGAAAAGACCGGATTACAGAAAATCTCTCGTTTTATGCATTCGCACGTATTCAGTGTTTATAAACTTTTACTTTATTCAGTTCGGTAAGATGCTAAATGACATTCTCGTCAATCTATATCAGTCACTAAAAACGTCTTCGAATAAATAGGATTTGTTAATAAAACGAGTATCGCTTGTCAACTAGTTGAGGATTTGTTTAGGAAATAATTGAAGATTTTTTCTCCGAGTACTACTACATCTTTTTTATTTAATTTTTTAATCAGGAAGACATTTAATTAAAAATGATCACACCAAGAATGTGATTTGTGTAATAAGTTGAAAAATTCCTTCCAGAATCACTAAAAATTGAAATTGACGAAAACAATGCTTTTTATACGATTATCTGAAAGTTAGAAGAAAATTTTTTATTTAGTTTTAATCTTTACCATCTGTATAATTCAGAACTCACAATCTTTTTGTGGTAAATTAAAACCATTGTGAAATAAGATTGAAACAAGAATTAAAAACGTATTGTATATACCATGCAACGAGTGAATGTATATTAACTCTTTATCAATATTAATGTAACTGTTGTCTCAAACAACGACTTATTAAGTATTACTTAATAATTGTAAAATTTAAAGACTATTCATCAAAGTCCTTTATTAAATTAAATTATTTACTGAAGAAATTTCAGGATTAATAAAAACTATCCCATTTAACCACTAGGAAAAGTTTTTCATGTTAGTACAGTATATTTCTTCTAAAAAAATTGATAGAAGTTTTAACCAAACAGAAAAAGAGAGCATTTGGGAAGAGTGCATTCATTAATTTGGTTTTGTTTTAAAGGGAGTTATTTAAGATTTTGTTATGCATTTTTAATATTTTCACGAGATAATAAGCTGCTATATATATCCGCAAATCAATTCCAATATAAAGTTCTTAGCAAACTAACATGTCTGCTGGTCTTATAAATGCAGTGTATAACAGAATTAAAAAATGTATACATCATACACGTTTACATGGTTATGTATCTATAAATATCATTCATAAATATACCATATATTATATCATCCATAAATATACCATATCTATATATGGAATAAATATATAACTTATGGTATATATAATATATGTATTACATAAGTGTCATAAAAATTAAATATATGTTGCAAGAAAAAATTTAGACAAGAATGAATTTAATAATCTATATAAATATATTTTTATTCTGCTAATCTACTAGATTTTTAACTGAGAATGAATTGAAAATAGCTGTAGGTAATGGAATGAAACATGATAGGATGTCTGACATAATGTCTGACTAATATAAAACATAGTCAGATGTTTTAATGTTTCATTTAAAAAAAATTTCGATTTTAGGGTTTGTAATTAGTTTAAACCCTAATTAAGGGTGATTTGAATCCATTGTAAATTTGCTTATACCACAATCCAAACCATACTGTAACTGGGTGTAGCAATAAGAGTGGTGTGATTATTCTTCCTTTCAAAATTGCCATATATAGTTAACTATTGGAATTAGGGAAAAGAGAAGGGGCATTCCAGTTCTTGCAGTGAAATTAAAAAAAAAAGTAACCATAAATTTTTTTCGATTTTTGAAAAGTAATGTTTATATTATATATAATAATATATATATAATGTTTGAAAAGTAAAGTAATAGAAAAACCGAAAAACACGTTCACTGCAATAAGTAAAGTAATGTTTTTACTTACTGCAGTGAACGTGTTTTCGGTTTTTCTATTACGCCGAAAGTCGGAAATGCAATGAAACATGAATGAAGGAAATCTAATCTTCAACATTTAATAACTTCGTTATTAAAGTAAATCTTCATTCATTTTATCTTATTCGATTTGCTTTTAGGTGATCAATACTTAGAACCTCATTTTGTGATACAAAATTTTGTTGCGTCAAAGTTAAGTAAATAAGAAGCCCGGTAGCTTAGTGGCAGCGTTTCATGTTTCCAGAGTACAGGTCCGAGGTTCGATCCTCGGGCTAGGCAAGGTCGACTCAGTCTTTCATCCCTTTAACGGGTCGATAAACTGAGTACCAAGCATGTTTGGGAACTAAACACTGGAAGTCTCACGTTAGGCTGACCACCTATCTAGGCCATATTCTCCGCACCCCAAGGCCCTTGGTCACGAAAACAGTTATGGTTGATGTAGGCCTTGTGGCCCACACGGTTTGTTGTCCCACGGCGTTTAATTCGTTTGTAAACATGTTACGATAGTTAGTAAATAAAAGGACATTCAATTCTTGTGAATTTTGTGCAAAATGGCTTTTAATATTTTTGAAAAGGATGACAAAAAATTAAAAATTAAATTAATGATTAAATATTAAATTTTTTATTCCCTTTTAAAAATTATTCTCAAAATTAATAGCTAAAGAGATAAAACTACAACGAAACTGTTAGCTAAAATGACATTACACAGTTTTATCAAAAATTTTAAATTTTTTTACCATTGAGAGCTTTTAATAAATATGAATTTAATGCAGACTTGGAAAACACAAGTTTCATTATTATTAAGCACAACCAAAAATCCTATACTAAACCTCTTTTGCTCACTGATGCTAAATGTAGTGTAAAGCATTTAAGAAGAGCAAAAGAATTTTATTTATTGAAGTAAATATTTGTTCTGGAAGAACGGGGAATGAGGCCACCCACAGAACATTCTAAACTCATAAATGTGCTACGAAGAACAGAAACTGAAATTCCTAACTCATCAAAAGCAACGACGAAACTTCTCCCACACGCCTTTCTCCATTGTTGTGTCACAACTTTTCACGAAGTTTGGACACGAGATGTCTTACTTTATTCTTGGAGGAGGACACTTCATTAGGCATTGAGTGACACAATGTGCGACAGAATGAAAAGATCCGAAATGACATTTTTCATTCTCAGACTTACCAAAGCTGTTCCGAGTGACAGAATCAGAATGGAAGAAAGTTTAATTGCAAACGCAGTGGCAATGCAACTCGGGGGTAGGTTCACTTCATTTAACATGTCATTCAGACTTTTAATAAAAAGTGTGCATCAAAAAAGTTCATGCATGAAATATTTATTATTTTCTTGTTTTATTAATCTCTTCTGAATGTACATTCTCTCTTCGATAATTTTTAAATTTGATTCATTTAAATTAAATAATAATCAGCTTTGAAAAATTCTAAAACTTTTAATGAATATGATTTCATTTCTATCATAATACATGTAATTATTTTTTAAGCGACAACTATTAGTAAATGTTTTATGCATGTTATGACATTAAAACTTTTCACTTCTGCACATAAAATTTTATTAAAATTTTCACATGAACCAAAATACTACATTTTCTTGCAGTTTTTTTAAAATCTCTCTCTCAAAGTAATAGTTTAACATTATTTTAAAGATAGTAACAGTATCTCTACATTGAACATAATTCAAAGCATATTAAATATGTCAGAGTTCCAGAATTACACAAATTGTTTGAAGAGTTCTCATCTTTAAATTTGCATCACTAAATCATGCATGAAATATTTATTATTTTCTTGTTTTATTAATCTCTTCCGAATGTGCATTCTCTCTTCGATAATTTTTAAATTTGATTCATTTAAATTAAATAATAATCAGCATTGAAAAATTCTAAAACTTTTAATGAATATGATTTCATTTCTATCATAATACATGTAATTATTTTTTAAACGACAACTATTAGTAAATATTTTATGCGTGTTATGACATTGAAACTTTTCACTTCTGCACATAAAATTTTATTAAAATTTTCACATGAACCAAAATGCTACATTTTCTTGCAGTTTTTTTTAAAATCTCTCTCTAAAGTAATAGTTTAACATTATTTTAAAGATAGTAACAGTATCTCTACATTGAACATAATTCAAAGCATATTAAATGTGTCAGAGTTCCAGAATTACACAAATTGTTTGAAGAGTTCTCATCTTTGAATTTGCATCACTAAATCATGCATGAAATATTTATTATTTTCTTGTTTTATTAATCTCTTCCGAATGTGCATTCTCTCTTCGATAATTTTTAAATTTGATTCGCCTAAATTAAATAATAATTAGCATTGAAAAATTCTAAAACTTTTAATGAATATGATTTCATTTCTATCATAATACATGTAATTATTTTTTAAACGACAACTATTAGTAAATATTTTATGCATGTTATGACATTGAAACTTTTCACTTCTGCACATAAAATTTTATTAAAATTTTCACATGAACCAAAATGCTACATTTTCTTGCAGTTTTTTTTAAAATCTCTCTCTTAAAGTAATAGTTTAACATTATTTTAAAGATAGTAACAGTATCTCTACATTGAACATAATTCAAAGCATATTAAATGTGTCAGAGTTCCAGAATTACACAAATTGTTTGAAGAGTTCTCATCTTTAAATTTGCATCACTAAATCATGCATGAAATATTTATTATTTTCTTGTTTTATTAATCTCTTCCGAATGTGCATTCTCTCTTCGATAATTTTTAAATTTGATTCGCCTAAATTAAATAATAATTAGCATTGACAAATTCTAAAACTTTTAATGAATATGATTTCATTTCTATCATAATACATGTAATTATTTTTTAAACGACAACTATTAGTAAATATTTTATGCATGTTATGACATTGAAACTTTTCACTTCTGCACATAAAATTTTATTAAAATTTTCACATGAACCAAAATGCTACATTTTCTTGCAGTTTTTTTAAAATCTCTCTCTTAAAGTAATAGTTTAACATTATTTTAAAGATAGTAACAGTATCTCTACATTGAACATAATTCAAAGCATATTAAATGTGTCAGAGTTCCAGAATTACACAAATTGTTTGAAGAGTTCTCATCTTTGAATTTGCATCACTAAATCATGCATGAAATATTTATTATTTTCTTGTTTTATTAATCTCTTCCGAATGTGCATTCTCTCTTCGATAATTTTTAAATTTGATTCGCCTAAATTAAATAATAATTAGCATTGAAAAATTCTAAAACTTTTAATGAATATGATTTCATTTCTATCATAATACATGTAATTATTTTTTAAACGACAACTATTAGTAAATATTTTATGCATGTTATGACATTGAAACTTTTCACTTCTGCACATAAAATTTTATTAAAATTTTCACATGAACCAAAATGCTACATTTTCTTGCAGTTTTTTTAAAATCTCTCTCTTAAAGTAATAGTTTAACATTATTTTAAAGATAGTAACAGTATCTCTACATTGAACATAATTCAAAGCATATTAAATGTGTCAGAGTTCCAGAATTACACAAATTGTTTGAAGAGTTCTCATCTTTAAATTTGCATCACTAAATCATGCATGAAATATTTATTATTTTCTTGTTTTATTAATCTCTTCCGAATGTGCATTCTCTCTTCGATAATTTTTAAATTTGATTCGCCTAAATTAAATAATAATTAGCATTGAAAAATTCTAAAACTTTTAATAAATATGATTTCATTTCTATCATAATACATTTAAATTTGCATTTTAAATTTGTGATGCATTTTAAATAGTGATGCATTTTAAATTTGCATCACTAAATCATCTAAATTTAAAATTTTATGTGTTACCTCTAATAATTATATATTAATTTCTCATTCGTGGTTGAGTTCCATCGAATTTCCTCGTTAATTAATTCCCTTTAACGTAAAATTCATTTTAGGGAAACTTAAAATAGTTATTATTGCTGGATTGTTAAGTTTTGTGCAGGAGAACTAATTAGATTTGGACACACTCAGAATACAAGAAGCATTCCAAATCGTTGCAAACATTAAAGCTCAAAATGGGAATCGCATTTGAATCAGTGGTTCCTCCACTGGTTCAAATGATATAGAGTGACAATTTGATTAATAAGTTCAAATAGTACATGGTGTCCAAAATAAAAGAGATCCGATCTCTATTCTCTCAATAGAATATGATTTCTCTTTCAATTTGGCCACTCTATGTAATAAATAGCAGTAAAAAATCTGAATGAACAGATAAAAATTTTCGGAAAATCGAATAGGTATAACATTGTTTAAATATTGTCCACTAAGATTTGGTAATATTAATAAAAATTGGTCACAAAACTTTGTTAACGCTGTTGTAATATACAAACTTTCCCATATGTTTGCAGGGGTTTTGAAAATATAAACATTAGGTTTTGCGGATATTTTATTAATGGATGATCACATTCACGTATTACAAAGTAAACCACTCATAAGGGCCTTGGTAACCTAATGATTAGGTCATAGGCCTTCCGTCCGAAAGGGCTGGGTTCGATTCCCAATACTGCCAAAGACCCACCAAGTACATGCGATATACGTGTCCGTTAAATCTATTGAAACGAAACTCCTCTCGTCAGTTGTTGAACAGTTACCATAGGTGTAATGGTCTGGAGAAAATTTCCTCTTTCTCCTGATAAAAGTCAAAATTGAGAGTGGATTCTGTAATGGTGCCATCTATCGGAGACGTCTTAGAACAAAGACGTACTTTCATCTTCGTAGTGCTCTGGTTAAAACGAAAGACGCACCCTTCTGACTTAATTTCGGATGACCTTTGGTTATCAAGCTTGACTGATCCGAGTGTAATAAATAAAAACAATAACAAATAACTTAAAAAGATAAAATTCACTCTGTCATATAGATCAAGGAAAGATCAACCATTATTATACCAGAATGTGAATATCAACTATTTATTGAAGAAATGATAACTTCTCTAAGATAGTCTTCTATTCATTATGCTGAATGAACAATTTAAAATCAAAATTATTCAGTGAAGTAAATTCGAGAAGGAAAATGAAACTTTTTACATAATGAAAAAAGTTGTGGTCTCGTATTTGTGAACATGGATGCTCAAACAGCGTAATGAATAATTAGTGAAACTGCTGCAAAGCAATTTCAATTTCTATAGATTTTTTCTTCCAATTGGTGTTTTCCATACGTAGCACGTAGTTTTCTATCGTTGCAAGTTTGGAAATATGAATAACTCTCGAGCACTTATCAAAATACATATATATGTAGAAAAGAGGTACTTAGTGTTTATCATTCATTATGTTGATAGTGGCTAAAATTAAAATTGCGACCTTCCATTTTAAAGGACATGGGCGTTTCTCCACACATTTAAGGTAATCTAATTGTTAATATCTTGCGGATGTCTTAAATTCATTTTTTAAAAATTTTCTTATATTTATTATCAAATGAATCTGATAATATCTCACCAGACATTTTATCTCGTTCAAATTAGAATGTACTTAATTTTATATACATTTTTTTTTTCGATTTGCTTAAAAACTTCTGGTATTGATTGAAAAAATAAAAATTATATGCAAATGTACAGTATACACAGACCTCATTAAATTATGATATAAATTTGTAAACAAATGATTTTATTCAATTAAAATTCTAGTTTTGATATTATTCTTTCAAGTTTTGATAAAAATTCCAAAATAATTTAAGATAATTTTTTATTATAAGACATAAAAATAATATTCTATATGAAAAATGATGTAATTTCTCTCAATTATTTTCAAGCAAGAATTTTTAAATTGTTAAATCACACTGTTGATAAGCTTTTAAGAACATGCAAAATCAAACAATAAGATTATAATAAATATGAGCTAAAAATTAAGTAATAAATACTTAAAAAAATTATTAATATTTCAAGGGTTAATTCGAATATAAAATTCTTATTAGATTATCAAAATATACAAGAATAATAAGTCATTTTCTTTATTTATTAAATTTAGTCCGCGAATAGTTATACATAAGACCTTTTTCATTGGAGTGTTAATATTTTATGTATTTTATGGTCATCCATACTCTTTAACTTATCTCTTACTCTTAACATTAAAAATATAAACTTTGAGCAAATTTAAATTATATATATATATATATATATATATATATATATATATATATATATATATATATGACAAGAAAAATTTGTAATTTTCCTAACCTCTGTGAATTCTAATACAAATACTATTCATGCATGATAAAATTCTCGTAATTTAATATACATTTATCTGCATGCACTGTATATACAAGTATACAAACATATATATCTATGCATACTTGTACATACATACATACAGGTATACATTTGTATGTGTGTGTCTGTCTATATGAGTGAAAGCTGGAAAGAAGATGAAAATAAAAATAAATATCCATAAAATTTTAATCGGCAGTTATCAAGTTAATGATTAGTATAAAATTTTTTAACTGTGAAGCTATTCTGCAATAAAAAAAGGTATAATAAATAAAAAATTTTATCCAGGAAAATTAAAAAATAGAATTATTCAAAAGAATGTGAAAAGAAAAAAATGTGACTATTCCTTAATATTGATATTAATTAATGAGTTGAGAAACGAAAATTTTCTTCTGTTTTTAAGAGTTTAAAATATTTAATATGAACAAAATACTGATCATTAAAAATAAAGAATTTAGTAAGGAACTAATTTATTAACACTTACAGGAAATTTAATAAATAAATACAAAATTTTAAAATTCAAATTCAGTCAAATTTTATTTATTAATTATAAATATTGTGGTAAAAATTTCCAGCAAAAGTTATAGTGGTTAAACATTGGGGGGCAATGCTTATAGATAATAATACCAAACCAAAATACAATTATAAAAACAGTAAATATCAATCAAAGAATTTGCTATAAAGAATCTGTCAATTTGTTTTTAATCATTTATTTATCAATTGTTAAAACAAACAAAATACAATAAATTAAAATTAACATTATACAATATTCTCTCAATATAGAGTTTGATATGCTTACAGTAGTTTTTAAATATAAAACATACCTGATAGTGTTTGAATGAATTCTATATAAAATACAAAACTAGGCTGCAAAGTTTATATATATATATATATATATATATATATATATATATATATATATATATATATATATATATATATATATATATATATATATATATTTATATATATATATTGGTTTGTTTATTTTTGAACCATGAAGTCTAATAATAAAAGAAAACAAGAAATTATATAACTTTTGTTAATTTTGATGAAAACATATATTTAAGAATTACATACAAGTCAATAATTTGTATGCTCTTTTAATTTATTTCAGGTGTTGTCTCAAATATAAATCAAAAACCAACCCATAAATAATAAATATTAAGGAGAAAGATTAATAGCTTTTAACCACAATCTTCTTGTTTTATTCTCAAAATTTCTTTACTATTTTTTTTTTTTTTGCATTAATGCTTGCTGGTAAAAGCTACAAATTATTATTTTTTTGACAAAAAATGCAATTAATCCTCTCTATGCCTTAAAATAATCAACAATTAAGGATTAATTGTACAAAAATAATTAAGAATAAAGGTATAATAAATAAAAAATTTTATGCAGATTAAAAAAACTAAATATTCAAGTAAGAAAAGGAAAAAATAGAATGATTTTAGAAAATTTACTTTAGAGAATGGACGATAATCGATTAAGCTTTTTTTAATGAATAGGAAAATGCCCACGAATTAGGGGATTAAAAATTACTGAAAATCACGCGCGCGCATTAATCAGTCTTTATTTTAATATCTAACCACATAACTACTACTAAGGAATGATAAATAGAGATAAGCATTTTGATTTTCTATTCGATGAAATCAAGTCTTCATCGAATAGAAAAGTCGATTGAGTTTTGAGAGATACCCCGCCATCTTACGATCAAATCTAAAATATTTATTTTGAGTATTTTCTGTGGATTATTTCTGTCCTTAATTATTTTCTTCATCCTTAACATCACTTTATTATTTTCTTTATTCAATGCATATTATATTCATGTTTAGAAAAATATATGAATCAGCAGATTTACTATTTTCCACAACGAAAATGTGGAGCATTTTATATTCAGTCAATAAAACAGACAGCTTTTGGCTTAAGATAATTAAATATATCAAAAAGTTAATATATTTATATTTTCAGACAATATGAGCTGGTAATAATGAAAGAAAATATTATTTAATTTATAAATATTCAAAAATATATGCTTATTAACTTTCATATAAAAGTAAAATTTCCTCGACGAACCAGGAAATTTCATTTTATTTTATAATTTCGAGTTTTATTTTAAGTATACATACATATTTCTTAATACTAGTATTACAAAATATGTATGTATACTTAAAATAGAAGTTATTTTTTAATAATAGTATTTATTTTTATTTTGTTATTACGTTTGAAAACATATCACAGGGGATTCGTGGGATTTATTATCAGTTTAAAGATTTATTATTTTTGTAACAGTAATTTGTTCCAACTCATATATAAAAATATTTTCCAATTATGATACTTAATTACTGACGACAAAATTTTTGTGTTCTGATATTTTATGATAGCGTTTTTATATGTTAATTGCTTAAAATTACATTTTAGATGACTTCATTTTTTTCTTCATTTCTTTTTAATTTATGAATTCAATTCACTAATTTAACACATATAATTATGTAAATATAGTCTCTATAGAATTTTAGAACATTCGATTTTATATAAATATAGCCTATAGATTTTGAGAACACATCATATTATATATAGTCTATAGGTTTTTAGAACGCACGATATCAAATTTAAATTCTAGAATAGCTGAGAAAGGCAATAACTTCCTTAACTTATTTCTCAACTTATTGCTTAAACATATATACACTCTTTGTGAGAATTCGCTGTATCTTGTAGAAAAAAAATTATTGTCTTTTTATTCGGACGGAACAAATGTGGAGAAAAAGTTGGACAAATTTATTCGCGAAGAAAAAGTATTTTTTTACTTTGGTTGTCTGGAGAGATTTGTTTCTAACAAGAACGCATTTGTCACGTGACTGAAAAACCCAAAGAAAGTTTTTTTCATCTAAAAGATATGACCAGTTGGTTTAGTATTTATCTTATTGTTTTTGACACTGCGTCCAATTGCTAAATTCGGGGCACCTCAAATTAAGAGAAGTCATTCACGGAATGCGGAAAGTGAAAAAACATTTTTTTGGCACAATTCAATCAGAATATTTATATCTTACAATGAAATTAAAAAAAAAGCCCCACGTAGTTAATCTCGATTAATTTAACTAACAACAACTTGATCATTTTATTTATTTTAATTGGATATATGTTGTTTGATTTTTTTTATTTATGCATGACTTTTTGTGAATTGTTTTTCCTTTAAGGTATAGATGTTGAAATAATAAAAACTAGCTACATAGTGATAAAAAATATCATATTTAAAAATAAAAAATATAAAAACCACATTATAGTTAGAAATATAATTAGAAAAATAGTATAAAAATATTAAAAATTTACTTAATTCAGGGTAATTATATATAAAATATTTTGCATCGGAAAAACATTTCTTTGCCCAATCTTTTAAACTTTCCATGTTTTATTTGAATATATATAACGACATTTTATTTTATTAATTTATTTTTTAGTTTTTTAGCATTAAATTCGAATGTGTTTTATAATTGAAAATATTTATATTTTTCTTTGAGTTGTTCTAGTCTAATTTTTTGAGATTTGGTTATGGATTCTGTAACTGACATTCTAGAACTATTCTATAATCAAATTATTCCTTTCAATTTTCCATACATTTGAAAATATTAAAATTTTAGTATTATTATAAAAGTAGTTAGTTATGATTTCGTTGTAAGAATGGTGAAATATCTTAAGTGGTTATTTTTAAATAATATTTGAACTTTGAATAATTAATTCTAAAAATGAAAACAATTTTCAATTTTTGGTGTTTTCTTGGGATTTAATATTAGATATCAGTAAGCAATATTCTTAAGTACGAAAGATTTAAGCAAATGAAATGGTTATTTAAATTGCACATTTTTACCATTATTCCTAATTAATCATAAGAATAATTATTCATATATTGTTCATAAGAATTAATAAATAGGTAAATAAGGTACGATGAATGCAATTTTTTATATTAATTTATAAATTATTTTGAGATCAATAATCTTTATCAATAATTCAAAATTAAAAACATAATGTGCATAAAATAGTATTTTTACTCAGTTATACTTTAAGCCGTTATGCTAAGAATTACTTCAAGCTAAAGTAAAAAGTTCCGAAAACTTCATTTATTCAGCTAATAACTTAAATTTTACGTATGGAAGTTGAAAAAGTACACAAAAATATATTCTATTCACTTTTTTCTCTCTCTCACCTCAGATTATCATAAATAATTAAGTTATAAAATGTCAGAGACTGGATCGAAAGCACATTATATTAAAAATACAACAATAAAATACGGTAAATATGAAATATGTCCTTAGTATTTCATAAGAAAAAAATCTAATCTTATTAATTGATAATTAGTTAAAGAAAATATTAGCTATATTAATACTTATTCATGGTTAAAGAATGATTTTAATAATTTAAACATTTCAGTAAATATTTGTATAGATATAAAATTAAAAATATAATATAGAAATAATTAAATTATTTTTAAAATATTATTTTAGTAAAATAATATAAAATAATAAAAGTAAAAAATTTACTATATAATTTAATTGACACAACAGACAAAATGATTTTTCTTCTCATGTAATTAATGTATGGTTATACACAAGGAAAACTACAAGGTAAACAAAAAGTTCTTTCCAATTTTAATGAACAAAAAGAACATGACTTAAATAAAGTGTAGCCAATTGTTATTCTACGAAATAATCACCAGCTGCAAAGATCACCTTCTGTCAACGTGTCTCCAGTTGTGCAATCCCCTTTGCAGTAAAACTCGGGGGATTTGGGTGCAAAGAAGTCCGTGAGTGTTGGCGCAAGTCTGCTTCATTGGTAAAGGATTTTCGACGAAGATGATTGTCCAGGGAATGAAAGAGCTGGTAATGTACAAGGTTAGGTGGGTAAGGAAGATGGCACGAAATCTGCCCAACCAAGCTGCTGTATGGTATTCCTGCTCACTCGCGCGACATGCAGGCATACGTTATCGATCAAGAATAATACACCCTTGCGATTAACCAACGCTGGCTCCTTCTGTTGCAGTAAATATTGCACACGTTCTAACTACTGCGAGTACAGATCTGCAGTGACCGTTTGGCCTAGCAGCTCACAGTGTACTACTTGACAACTACTCCTCCAGACACATAGCATAATCTTGTGTGGGTACATTGGTGGTCTTGCACTGTGCGAGACTGTATCTTGGGGTAACAATCAATATTTGGAACACTTTTTAGTATCATGAAAGATCCACTTTTCGTCTCTGACAAGCACTCCGTTGGATATGGATGCACTACGGTGGCAGGAAAGTAATGATAAACAGGCTGCCACTTATTGTTGCTTGTGGATTTCCAACAGTGTTTGAGGAATCCACTTGATCAGCCAGTACGTCTTACCCAAGCGGTGCATATCAAGTCTAAGCATTCCACCGGAAACGTTAAATTGTCTGGCAAGTACATCACATGCTTGACTATCGTTCTCCTCGATGGCTATCTGCAGAGCTTCGTCATCCAAGACTTGTGGTCGTCTACTACTAGCTTCATCACAGAGGGAAAAATTTGTCGACGGGAATTTCTGAAACCAATGGCTTCCCGTACGTTCATTTACATCACTATTCTTAAACGCTTGACACATTCGGAGACTTGATGCAGCAGTTGATAAATCCACTTTTTATATATCAATTATGTCAAGTATGTTGCATAAAAATTATTTGAATATTTGTTTCAGGAATTGATTCTTTTAAGAAAGCATTGTTCATATACAAAATTGAGGATGAATCTTATGGGAAAAATTAAACAGGTATATATAAAAGTTTTCTCCCACAAGATTCATCTTCAATTTAGTTAATAAACAATTTTTTTTTTAAAGAATTATATTATTAATATGAAATTTTATAGTAGTTTTTTATATTTTTTATGTAGTTTAAATTAAAATTTCGTATATATAGAGGATGGTACCCTTTTCATATTAAATTCCAAAAATACCATTTATTGCTTAATGTGGTTCCCGCAAAACAGTGGAATACTATCCATTGCAGAAAAATGTAGTTTGCACATTTATTTCAGATTTACTTTGCAGACAAGTTTTCTGAATACGGGTCTCACTGTGGTTTAGATTTCTTTAGAGCAAGATCCTGGCTTCAATCCCAGGAAATGTTAAATAATAGGAAAAATATATTCTAAATGCATTTTTGTCAAGAAGAGTGCGCAAGAATTTTACTGGAATCCTCATTTGTGACACGTTAATATAATTCGTTACCAATGAGAAGTCCTTCCACAAGCAGTTTACGCGGTTGACATTAAAACACTGTACAAGGTTTTAAGCTGTTTGAGTGTCCACTACGTAATGATGTTGTTATACCAGTATACTTCCTTGTATTTAACTTAGAATTGAGCTCTACTAGTTAGGCACTATGTGATGTCAAATACTCTGAACATGCTCTCCGTTAACAAGTGTTAGCAACAAATTGTAATATTACTTAAAAAATGAGTGGCCACTAGATGGCAGTGCTTAATATGTCATGTTGAGAGAGATGTACAATTAATTGAGAAGAGAGATTGTAAGAAGGAGCTCACTATGAAGGAGCTACCTTAAAGTAATCTGTAAATATTCTGTAAATAAACCTTTAAATATTAGTAAATTTATAAGAACTTCTTCCTTCCCCACCTAAGCTACTCACTCGTCGTCTGACAAATAAAATGAAACCGATAACAAATCAGAAGTGGAATATAACTCGCGACGCTTTCGGAATTGAGGTACGCGAATTTTAATTGTTTCGTTTCGAAATGTATATTAACGTATTAAGTAACGTTTTATAAAGTAGTGAACGAGATTTAAGAATTATGTGTATAAGTATAAAGTATTTTCTTAATTTCGTTTGCAAAAAGTAATTTCGTTTTTAAAGAAACAATTATTTTCGTTTTGGGTGAAGTAAAAGTAATTTCGTTATTTATAAAGTATTTTTTATGTATAAAGTAATTAAGTATTATAATTTGTAAAGTATGGCTTTTTGGGGGAAGGCTAAAAAAGTAGATTTAATAGAATTAGCAACAGAATTAGGTTTCTCAGTACCTGAAGATGCTAAAATAATTGATTAAAAACGTATTATAACGGAATCAGAGACGTATGATGAAGAGTTTAGTAAGAGCTTATTAAGTAGGATTGCTGAAGATCGAATTGCATCAGAAATAGCCGCCAAAACGTTGGCTGACCATGAGCATGAACTTGAACGTTTACGTATCGAAAATACAGTTTAAAATGTAAATATTTCAGATATAAGTAGCAACGATGAAAGTAGAAACGTACACATTGATTTTCGAAAGTTAATGCACGAATATAAATTAAAGATGGGGATATAAATTTTTATTTAGTTTTATTTGAACGGCAGGCAAGACGAATTGGATTGAATGAAGAGTATTGGGTGTCACAATTATTGGGACTGCTCCCATATGAAATTACGCAACTAATAGCGCGTGAAAACGAAGAAAATGCAAATAATTATAAATATGTAAAATCGTTATTGCTTAAGAGATATAAGTTAAGTGCTGATAAGTTTAGATTTAAATTTTTAAATCATGTTAAAAACCAGAAAGTACATGGAAGGATTATTCATTCGAATTACAAAACTATTTTGAGGAATGGATAACGGGACTCGAGATTTCAGATTTTAATAGTTTAAAAAATTTAATTATTAGTGAACAATTAAAGAAACAAGTAAATTCAACAACTCGGGAACATTTTGTAGATGAATGGCCTAAAATTAATTCTCCAGACCAGTTAGCCAATAAATTGGATAATTATGATAATGTTCGATCTTTTAACAGTTTTAAATTCAGAAACTCATCGAATTATAATTCTCGTAATGATAAATTTCAGGTAGAAAAGAAATCATTTCCGTTTAGTGAAAATAAAGATGTTAATCGAAAAAAAGTAGTCAGTTCGGATATTCGAAATGAAAAAGGGGAATTTCAATGTTTTAATTGTAATGATTATGGTCATATAGCTCGTGAATGCCTGGCGCCGAAGACTTCAGCTTACTGTAAGAAATGCAAAAAATTAGGTCATTCTCAGAGAATGTGTAAGTTTGAAACCGATCAAAAGCGCGAGGGGAATAATTTATCTGTCAGTCAAAGCAATTCGGATTCAAGTGCGTTGTTGGCGCCTACGAACTACTTGAAAGATGCTTATATTTATGGAAATAAAATGGTTGCATTAATTGATACAGGAAGCAGATGTTGCCTCTTAAAAGAAAGTATCGCAATAAAAATGAATCTGAATATAACCTCAGATAGCAGTAATTTATTCGGTTTTGGAAATCAAAATAACCCAGTAACTAAAGCTCTTGGAAAAGCTGTAGTAAATATTCGTGTAGATGATGTAGTTGGAAAATTTATTCCGTTATTAATTGTCGAAGATAATTCCCAACCATGCGATTTAATTTTAGGTAGAACATGGTTAGATTTACCATACATTGCTTTTACGTGTATTGGGGGTAATTTAAAATTTGGATACGCAAATAACGATGTTTTTTCAGAAATTCAAGTAGATTTAAAGGAAAATACAGTTAAATTGAAAACATTAAATGAAACAGAAATCGAAAGTAAGTCAATTAATTTAATTAGAGGGAAATTTGAAGAAACCGAAAATTCGATAGTTAATGGAACACTTTTAGTCAAAAGTATAGGACAGAATTTCGATTCTATTCTTGAAGTAGTTAACGGTGAAAAAGTTGTACCAGTAATAAATAAAGAAGAATTTAACTTAAAAATTAGGAAAGGACAGTGCTTAGGTAGATGAATGGAAGTAAGTGAGGAGAGCTAATAAAGTAAAAAGCGATAATGAAAAAGTTGAAGTTATAACAATTAACAAAGAGAAGTTTCCTATTTTAATGAAAGATATTAATTTCGACAAATCCTTAGAAAGTGATAAAAAATTGGAACTTTTGAATTTATTAAATAAATATCGTCATTATTTTGCATTAAACATTAGCGAGTTAGGCTGCACGAATTTATGCAAAATGGATATAAAAGAAATAGAGGGCAGTAAGCCCATTTTTCAAAAACCATATAAAACTAATTCTGAAGAGAGGAAACAAATATAAGAAATTGTATCCGAATGGAAGAGGTATGGAATAGTTTCAGATACAAGATCTCCTTATTCTAGTCCTGTATTATTAGTTAAGAAAAAGACTGGGGAACAGCGATTGGTTATAGATTATAGGAAATTAAACTCTCAAACAATAAAGGATAAATTTCCATTACCTAAAATTGATGACATTTTAGAATGTCTAGGAGGAAGCCAATTTTATACTACTTTAGATTTAGCTAGTGGTTATTTACAGTTACCATTGACTGAAGAAGCCAAAATGAAAACTGCTTTCATAACTCCAGACGATACAGGTCAATTTGAGCGAATGATCTTTGGATTGGCGAATGCTCCAGCAGAATTCCAAAGACTCATGAATCTTGTTTTGGGCCCATTGTTCAACAAAAAAGTACTGTGCTACTTAGATGATATATTGATTCCAGCTAAAACATGGACCGAAATGATACAAAAGCTTACTGAAGTATTTGAATGCTTAATAAAAGCCAATTTAACTTTAAAATTACCAAAATGTGAATTTGGAAAATTAGAAACTGAATTTCTTGGTTTCATACTTAGTAAAGATGGTTTGAAACCTAGACCACGTAAAGTAGCAGCTATTGAAAAATTTCCTGTTCCGAAAAATACGCACGACATCCAAAGATTTTTAGGGCTTACTAGTTTCTTTAGAAGATTTGTTCCTAAGTATTCTCTCAAGGCAGCACCATTGTCTGAACTTACGAAAAAAGATGCAAAGTTTGTTTGGGCAAAAGAGCAAAGTGAGGCTTTCGAGGAACTTAAAAGTATTCTAATTAAAGCACCGATCCTAGCTCATTATGATCCTCAAAGTGAAACTGAGGTACATTGTGATGCAAGTTCAATTGGATTGGCCGGAATATTGTTTCAAAGAGATAGTAAAGGGAATTGGAGGATGGTTTATTGCGTTAGCAAGAAAACTACAGAAATTGAACAAAAGTACCATTCGAGTAAATTAGAGTTGATGTCAATTGTGTGGACATTAGAAAGGTTAAGGCAGTTTCTGATAGGAATAAAGTTCACAATCGTTACAGACTGTCAAGTACTCGTGTATCTAAACGCTAAAAAGTCATCAAATCCTCAGATGGCAAGATGGTTTAACCTCATGCAAGAATACGATTTTGAGATCCGGCATAGATCAGGTGAACGAATGAAACACGTAGATGCACTAAGCAGAGCAGCTGTTGAAGAGCCAGAAGATACTTTGCACAGTATTATTGAAAGAAAATTTGAAGTTTGTTTGACCTTGAGTGAAGATGAGCAAATATTGATGATACAGCAGGCTGATCCAGAAATACGAAAATTAATAGAAATATTCAGAAAAAAAGATCAGGATAGAACAAACGAAGAAAAACAGCTTATAAGAAATTACATCTTTAAACGAAATAGATTATTTAGATGCATAAATGAAAATGGAAAAGAAAAATTTCTCTATGTTATTCCAAAGAATATGAGAAAATGTCCAGTAATTAAATTCCATGATCTTATGGGACATTTTTCTGTTGACAGAACAGTAAATAAGATAAAAGAATTGTGTTGGTTTCCTTATATGAAACGTTATGTACGAAAGCACATTTCGAAATGTTTTGAATGTTTAATGAACAAAACGCCATCAGGAAAACAGCCTGGCTTGTTAAATCCATTTAAAGCAGGTCGTAAACCTTTTTCAATTATACATATGGATCATTTAGGACCTTTTGTTAAGAGTTCTAAAGGTAATCAAGAACTTCTGGTCATAATAGATAATTTCACAAGATTTGTCCAATTGACTCCAGTAAAGAGCACGTAAACATCCCATGTGCTGAAGGCTCTGAAAAAGTTTGTAAATACTTATGGTCTACCTGGGAAAATAATAACAGATCGAGGAACTTGTTTCACTTCGCATCAATTTCAACAATATTGTACTGAAAACGGTATACATCATACACTCAATTGTACGAAGCGACCATGTGCAAATGGAATGGTTGAAAGAGTTAATAGAACAATATTGTCTACCATAACAACTGGTATGGAAGATCAGAATCACAAAGACTGGGATGTTAAAATACATGAAGTTGAGAGAAACTTGAACAATTTTGTAAACAAGTCAACGAACAAGACACCATTTGAATTGCTCCATGGTTATTCTCCACGATTCAACGATGGAATTTTGAGAAAGTTACCTGATGAAGAAGCTCAGAGTTGGCAAGATCCATCTATAGTGCAGGAAGAATCTCGAAGACAAATAGAAGAAAGTCAACAAAAAGGAAGCAGTATTATGATAAAAAGAGATGTAGAGCAATGACGTTTGAACGAGGAGAAATCGACGTAATGAAAAGAGCCCCGAAATCTTCAGGCCAACCTACGAAGACACAATTTAAGTACCGATGCCCTCTTATTGTTACCGAGGTATTGCCGAACGATGTCTACCGTGTGACTCAGTTGGAAGAAAAAAAGAAAGGCCACTTCTACGCAACAACAGCTCACATTAGTCAACTAAAACCATGGCTAAAAGAACCAGATTCGGATGAAGATAGTGATACCGATAGTGCCAATAGTGATGATGAGGACTACAGCCCTAGACGCAATCCACATAGATCCACTCGCAAGAACTAAAGCTGAATGAGGGATCCTAAATGGTGAGATCTTTCCAATTTTATTTAAAGAAAACGTTGCAATTAAAAGACAATGAACTTATCATAAACTATTGACTCTAAAAATAAATAACTTTAAAGATCATTTACTGTATACTGAAGTATTCATCAAATATTATGAAAATGTGTTAAAATTATTCTGTGAATGATTTAATATTTTCCTAAGTTCATTTATTTTCTAGTAAACTTTTGTTGTAAGTAGTTTTATTAGAATTGCATCAAGAACTACTTTTGTGGAAAAAAGTGTATTATATATTATTACATTGTTTTTTTTGTAATCTAACATAATAATTTTCTACTTTTAATGGAAGATGTGTATTATTAATGATTATAATTACAGTATTTGTGTTTGTGTGAATGAAAAATAATGATAGTTATGTAATTAATAATTTTATTTAATCTGCTGTGTTTAATTTAAGTGTTAATGTTAATATTTGTGTTGTATTAATTAGTAATTAGTATTATTACATCAATTGAGGACAATTGTAAGGTCAGTCTGGCCGAATGTTAGCAACAAATTGTAATATTACTTAAAAAATGAGTGGCCACTAGATGGCAGTGCTTAATATGTCATGTTGAGAGAGATGTACAAGTAATTGAGAAGAGAGATTGTAAGAAGGAGCTCACTATGAAGGAGCTACCTTAAAGTAATCTGTAAATATTCTGTAAATAAACCTTTAAATATTAGTAAATTTATAAGAACTTCTTCCTTCCCCACCTAAGCTACTCACTCGTCGTCTGACAAATAAAATGAAACCGATAACACAACCTTAGAGTTCAAGATTTCTTCCTAACTACTATTGAACATCTGAAAATGAATGTTGCACTTCTGTTTTCTATATATATATATATATATATATATATATATATACATATATATATATATATATATATATATATATATATATATATATATATATATATATTATCATGCGAGTGTAAAAAGTTTCCAATATTTTCTTATAAATTTCTTGTCTATAGTGATTTTCGGTCACTGTTCTGTTAAAAGATGGTTCAAATAGTAAATTATCAATATATATATATATATATATATATATATATATATATATATATATATATATATATATATATATATATATATATATATATATATATATATATATATATATATAAATATATATTGATAATTTACTATATATATAGTTATATAGTTTATAAATTAACATTTAGTATAAAATACAGCATTCTATATATATATATATATACACACACAGTAGTTATCGAAATTATGGATCCATGAGTAAAAATCGAAAATTATGCAGTAACATAAAAAGTTGTATTTTATACAAATTATATTAATTCATATAATAAAAAATTATGTATAAATAATACATAAGTAAATATTAAATGAAAAAACCAAAATTAAGTAAAACAATTGTTTCCTCTTAATGAAGCATCTAATTATTGTTGAATTAGTAAGAAGCGTTCCCACTATTTCTCAGAATCAGCTCATAAACTCTGTTTGGCATAGTTTAAGTTTTTAAATTGTTTATTTTGAATCATATCCATTTGAAGAAAAATATCTTTTTTAAAGTCTTGCACACTTGTACTCTGCATTTCTTTTGCATATATTACTTATGAGAAATGTTTTCTACTGGTTTAAAGTCATGACGGTATCGTTATCAAGTTGATAACATGTACACCATTCCGAAGAATTTTTCAAAAGTATTTATTGGAATGTGCTCAGGAGTGTTGCTCTGTTACAACAGAAGAAATGAGCTTTCAATGTGCTCCGGTGTAGAAAAAACATTATTAAAGCAATTGTTGCTATCTGTAGCATACAAATGACTGATTTCAAATGGTTATATTAATTTTCCCAGCACGTCTTAATCCAGCTCATATCATAAGAGTTTCTATCATTTCACAGATCGTGTTAATAATATAGATAACCATTTTTACCTACCAGGTTGAAGTTTTTCCAACACTGAATCAATGCCAATACCTTTACCTTCATTTTCTTCATATATGAGCAGCATTTCCCACCGTGAATGGTGTTCCGCTTTGTCGTAGTGCGGTGGCTTGCGTGTGCTGATGATCCCGAGAGCTATGCCGGCGGTAGCGTAGCTACTGGTAGAGTCACCCATGCCGGACAGGTCGGAGGGGAGGCGCCAGACCAAAGGGATACCCTGATCCTCCAGGTTGGGAGTTAGGCGGGGGGCTAACAACCCCTCCCCGGAAAAAAACCTTGTTCCGAAATCTAAAGAAGTAAATGCCGGACTGCCTTTGAGGAATTCGACCAGGAAAAGAAAACAGGACATGAGATTTGGATTCTGGAATATACGTACTCTAAATCAGAGCAAAAATATGCAAATGGTGATAGAGCAGATGGATTCATATGCACTGGACTTATTAGCTATCCAGGAAATAAGATGGACTGGTAGTGCGGTTTTGGAGAAGAAAAACCACACCTTGTTCTATAGCTGTCATAAGACAAAGCATATATAAGGAACTGGCTTCATCTTAAGCAAAATGATAGGACACCTGCTTATGGACTTTCGGGTCATTTCACCCAGACTGTGTGCTATACAACTAAGAGGAAAATATGCTAACTACTCTATTATTATGGACCTTGACGATGAAGGAAGAGAAATCATTGGGGATTTTTGAGAGAAAGATCCTAAGAACTATTTTTGGTGCTGTCCTGGAAAATAACACGTGGCGTAAAAGGTATAACTTTGAACTGTACAAAATCTATGTAGAAGAAGACATCATTAAATCAGTAAAACTATCTAGAATGAGATGGGCAGGCCACCTCATGAGAATGAGTACAGAGAGAACACCAATAAAGGTCTTCAACACCACCCCTTTCTGCAGTAGACCAGGAGGAAGACCCAAAAAGAGATGGAAGGACGGCCTGAAAGAAGACTTCAACATACTTAAAAGTCAGGAATTGGAGGTCGATTTCTAGAAAAAGGGCGGAATGGCAGAGACTTCTGAACAAGGCCAAGGCCCACAAAGGGCTGTCGTGCCAATGCTGATGATGATGATGATGAGCATCATTTCTTTATATGAATCCCAATCACTTTTCTTTGTGATTATCAATCAAGAACAGAACCGCTTTCACCTTAGAATAAACTAGTTTTGCGAATTCATTTATAAATTACAGTCCTTAGATTTTAGGATTCGGTACCCCTTGGTTTGGTGAAAAGTTTGGTAATAAATCTTGGCGATAAAGTTTAATTTCTGGTAGCCTGGTAACTCTATCTTAGTTTAGCATTTGTGTAGTGGCAGCACACATCTTATCTATCACATGTTGGCGCCTGTATTGGCGTCAAAAAAATTCTCAAAAAACCAAGGGTTACCCAATTGTAAACATTTAACATATTTTCATACAGCAGAGAACTGATGTCTGTTCAAAATGGATAAACTCAAATTTCCAGCTTCTAAATACTTTACAATATTTTGACGAATTGTCACTCTTGGTGGGTTTTCAGATGACTTTTATTGCCATAAAATTGTTTACAACATTATGCGATTTACTTAAAACTTTATCTATTTATCTTTTGATTTTTCATAATACTTAAATGCACACATTTTTGCTCAGACGTCGAAAACCGATTTCGATGTGATGCTCAAATCTGTTTGAATATATACAATAGACTTAAATTATGATATTTATGCAAATTTTGTGAAAATTAACATTTTACGGGAGTTATTTTTATAAATAGCAAACTTTTTATATTTGAAATAATCTGAAAATGAAAATTTACATAAAATAAACATGAATTATTCATTTTTAACAAATTGCTAGGAAGCAATTTGTAAAAATGTTATAGCGGCATAAGCCATTATACAAAAATTTTCTCCGCCAAAAAAGTGATTCTTATTCTCAATTATCCAACGGAACTTTTAAAAATGTTGATTTACTTACCATTTTGATACAGACTGCATAAAGTCCTATTTTCTATAATATATATTTAAAATTATTTACAGAATTTTAATTTTTATTGGAACATATTTTAAATATTTCTTTTATACGGATAATTTTTCAGGAAATCAAAGTATCTTTTTACAATAGAGTATCAAATATAACATAACTATAGATAAATATATGGTATAGTTGCTTATGATTACATTTATTCTGTTGTTTATTAATTAAAACAATTATGAAATTATTTTTATTAAAAGCTAAAAATAGTAAATAAGTTTTTTGTCGCAATTGTCTTACAATTGCATGTTATTTAAGAATATCGCGTTAAATGTTAAATTTACATCGAAAGGTTTTGCAGGAGAAAAATTGATTTATTTTTCTTACATATGAATTATCAGCAAAGCTGTCATAAGCAAATCGAAAATGTTGTGAAATAAAGTACTGAAACTTTGCAAAATGTGAACATGAAATAAATTCCAGTTTTCCATTTAATTTAAGATGTGTATCTTATTTTATCAAATTTAAAATATGAAAATAATTTAATCTAATCACATTATATCAAAACATACTACAAGAAGAAATGCTCATTATAATGATAACTTTTTAGAGTTCTGGTCATATTCCATTGCCATCAAGTTTACAGTTAAAAATTCTCAGCAAGATAATTTCATCGCAGTAAACAGACTTTAGTGGTTCCATAACTTTCATTACAATGTTATTCGTCTTATTTAATGTATAATAAATCACATTTAAAAATTCAGTTTCTCAATTTAAGTATAGATAATGCACTCAAATTCAAATCCACTTTCTCTGACTATGTTAAGAAAGTCTTCTAAATTAGATAGCATCAACCAAATATCTCCTGTTTGGTCTCACACTGATAAAACTGCAAAACAACATTTCTCTCAAAACAAAAAGTTGACTTTTGTCCGATTTGATGGCTCATTACGTAAGTCGAGGGGAGCTCTTTTTCCCATTCCACCCCTTACTCGACCAAGGAGACAGTATCAGCGGCATCTGGCAAGACCACAAAGAACCACGCTGTCAACTGGTTTCCCTTGATCTTCGCCGAATCTTTCAGAACGAAGAAGAGCTGTTTGCGGTCAAGAGTTAAAAGTTTTGACTTCTGGTAGTTTGCGGGTCTTGGACGAATGCCACCATCGATAACATCATCAGAATCTGCTTCGGATATCCGGAATGGGACGTATGTCATATCCGAAATGAATAGCAACCAGGATGTGAAGATCAAACTTGAGAATAACTTTAATTTATTAACTTTCATTAAGATGGAAAATTTTCATTTCTCATGCTTATTTTAGAAAGTGCTGTCACTTTGCAAGTGAATCTTCTCTTCTAGAAGAAATAATTATAAATGAATGATCAAGGATTAGAGGGAAGGAAATTTTTTTAGAAGCAGAAATAAGAAAGGATAGTTAAATTAATTTCGGTGTTGGGGATGCAGTGATGCATTTTAAACTTTCATCCCGCCTCTCATGAGAATCTTATTCTTCAAAAAAAAAGTATAATTGAATGATTAAAGATTTAAAAAATTAAAAAGCCGAAAAAAGAAAGGATAGCAAAATATATTGAAGAAGAAATGATAGATTTTACATTTTCTTGGGAGAAAGAGAGATTAAAACTATATGAAATCTCTCAAACAACTGAACCTTTCAACTGAATTGAATAATGAGATCACTTATGAATTTAAAATATGATTTCGTTTACAAGAACGCAAATGTAGATATTATTTAAAAATATTATTAACCATTATTAACTAACAATAAAAAGTCCCCAAATGAAAAGATACATGCATATATTTTTTGAAAATATAATCTTAAAAGTACAAAGTTGTATACGAAACTTTGAATATCTAGAAATTTATAAGATTTGAATCTTCATCTAATGAAAATTTAATACCTTTATAAAAATATTGATATTATTTGTTTGAAATATTTTAGATTCCTTTAAATATCTTACTAAAATGATATAATATTCGATTGGTAAGAAGTCATGATAAACAGACTCCTAAAAATTAATAATCTACATTTTTAACGATAGAAAAGAAATTTAAAGGGCACGGTGAACAAATTTTATATAATTATAAATTTTAAGACGAATTTTTTTGGTTGAGAGTTATAAGATTTGTAGGAAAGAATTATTAAATATACAGGTTCTCATTACTCTCATTATTACTACTCATTACTACAGGTACTGAATTCTCATTTTCAAGTTACAAATGTGTTTAAAGAGTAAAATGGTTTAACTATTTGAAAGTTTAAATACAATATCAGAACATTTTAAATATTAAATCTCTAGATGGAAGCAAATATGGTTGAAACACATTCCCAAATTAAAAACAAACTAAATTAAAAACCAACTGCTTAGAAATTGAGATTATTAAAAATTATATTTTGCTATTAATCCACTAGTTATATTTATTAATATCATTATTGCTTACGCTAGTGGTTGTTAATTATTCTTAGATATGTATAATAAAAATGGTTTTAAATCACAGAAAAAAATTCATTCGACAAATCAAATTTTAGTATAATTTAGTCTTCAAATTTAACTTTTTTTTATTTATCATACTCAGATTTTTAAACTTTTGCGTGTCTAAAGCTTTGAGATGCAATTTGAGATTCTTACTTTAAAGTTGATATTTACAAAACTGCAAATTTTATTATAGTCATTCTTATAGCATACAGTCAATAATGAAAGAAATACAAAAATATTGTAGTTGGAAATGCATTTTTGAAAAGAAAAAAGATCGAATTTATATGCTGCCAAAATACTGTTTAATATAGATTATGCAATTTATATCTATCCTGAAAAAATATATTTTATGCAATATAATAAATTACATAATTCCATATAATGTATACTCATAAATAATGAATATTATTATGCCATATCTGCTCATGTGTATTGACTATTATTTTGTAAGGTTTGTTCACAAAGTTTAAGACAATGTCTTATAATTTTTGACAATGATTTCCCCTTTCTACTAAGTGTACAAAAAATTATACGGCTGGTTACATTCATAGGCGTAATAATACTGCTTCATAAATTTGTAAAGCTATATGAGGATATTTTTCTGAAATATTTAGTATTTTATGATAAAACTTATCTCTACAGATGCGTTCAACAACGGTATGACAAACGTCCGTTAATAAATGTAAAACAATAGTATAACACATTGCACTATTCCATTATTAGGCTATTCCAAGAAATCATTCTTTTGTAATAGGAAGATTATTATGGAAAAGTTTTTCTGCAATAAATGCTCGATATATAATATGTTATAGTTTTGCAGTATGCGTTCCGAAATGAAATAAACTTCTGCTGTGAAAGCAAAGCACAAGTATAACATAGCAATGAAATAAAAAATAGAATAGACGTGGAAAACTTTCTGTGGTGTGTAATCTAAAAAATCTTTCGTCTTTCTAGGTTTTCAGATTAATTTTATTGATTTTTGCATCTAAAAATTTTGATAAATAAAGCCTAGATACATAAAAACCAGTGAGTCTAAGAATTTAACTATGAATTATTATCCAATTTTCTTTTATTCTACGATTGAAAATTATGTACAGAAAATTTAGAGGTAGATACTATATTTCTTCTTTTATAAATTTATGATATAGAAAATATTTTAATATAATGAAGAATAGAGACTATTGCACAATTGTGCAAAGAAGTTTTAATTTTTAATACAATTTATAATTAATAATTATCACCTACATTGTATTTTATAGAAATATTTTTCGAAATTTCATACAATGTACTCAGTATTTTATGAACAAAAAATCAAAATTAAATAAAAATCTAAATTTTATTTAAATTAAATTTACAGAATTGAACACAAAATAGGCTATTTTAATAAAAAAAAGTATTTAAAGCACTTTATTTCTAAGTAGTTTATACTTAAGGAATAATAATAAAAGAATAGAAACAAATGAAAAATGAAAATTTAAGTTAAACTAAAATTACATTGTGTGAGAGTTAACTAATTTAAATAACAATTAAAAAATCTTAAAAATATAATAATAGGAAATGTTTTATGTAAATAAAAATTAAAAAGAGAAATTAAATTTTATTAAATATAATATGAAAAAAAATTTAAAAAATGAGCAAAATATATATTACAAGTTACAATAATTTAAAATAATAAAATTAATAAAGAGAAGTTATAAAGGAAAAATATAAAAATTACTTAAAACTTAAAAGAAATTCGTGAATCAATTAGAATAAATTGAGCAAAATAGAAATATGATCAAAAAGAAGGCGAAAATCTTTTTAGCCTTTTCTCATCAATCGAAAAGGTGTTGTGAAATTATTTTTATGAACACTCATCTAATAAAGTTGATAGAATTAAAATAATAAAGACAAAATAAAAGAAAGGAAGCATGCAAAATAAATGGAATAAAATTATAAAACTGAAATGTAAAACAAAGCTATTAAATAGCTATTAACTTTAGTGGGGATTCACCTTTTCTTACAAGACGCGTGTAAGACACTGAAGAATTCCTCTAAAATCTGCATTAAAGCATTCTCTTGATGACACGAAAAATGCAATGGAAAAATGAGTCTTATTTGTACCTTTCAAGAAATTGGGACAAATCCTTAGAAATATGTACAATCATTTCTCATATTTACAAACATAAATGGGAAAAAAATAAACAAGCACAAACGACGATAAGCAATCAAAAAACAAAAATACAGCAAAATGCTTTCATAAATTGCTCGATCAGATTCGAAAAACAGATTCCGCTTTTAATGTCAGAAGAAGATAGATGAAAGCAAATAAACAGACTAACGAATTAATCTGTGCCTATATATTTTACGCAGCGAAGTGGGGGGTAGGCATTTAAGAAGCGCTAGATGCTGCTGAGTTGTTATCCGAGGTCTCTTAAAATCGCATTTATCGTCGCGCAGGTATCCCCAGATCTCGGGAGCAAGGATCAACGCGGGTGGTCACGTTGGGAGGGTGGGGAAGAGTCACAGGTAAGGAGATGACCCCTGTGCATACGGGCACTTATCACCGATGAGACGTGACGAATGTTTCGTGTTTGACTCTTGTTTTATTGCGTTCCAGGGATGCTTGGTTCTCATTTCCTCTGCATTCGAAACGCATATTGAATACGTATGTGCAAAATGTGATTCATTTCTGTTAATTGGCATACTTCCTTGTTCTTCATATAATATTTGATATTTATTAGATTTAAGAAATCGGTCTATCTCCAGAGAAAGCTGACTTACTTTAATTCGGTCTAAAATTGAAATCGTGCCTTGCTTGAAGAGCATCTTTTTTATGTGTCTTATCTTTATGCAAACAAAAATTTTACACAGATATTTTTTTTATTTATGAATGCTCTGCTATTCAGTTTTGCAGCTGATTTACTTATTTATTCAAATATGAATAATAAAAATGTTTAATAAATAATATTTAACTGTATATCTTGATAATGAAAATATATATGCTTAAAAGATACCATGTTTTTCATAATAACTCATCAAGGCAGGTGGATAAAAATCCTGCAGCAAAGTTTTGTTTTTACTGCCATGTCAAAATCATTCTAAATTTGCTGTACATTAAAAGATACACGCTAAAAAATTAAAAATCATTTTCCTATTCAAAGCATTTTAAGTTATTTCTATTTAAAGTGACTAGAAGCATATTATTTTTCACCTGCTTGATATATTAATAAACTAATATAAAATTTAGAATAGGATTATAAATTATTTACAATGTCGATATTATACGGGTATATGGGTAAATGTATCAGGTGAAATAGCTATTTGAGTTGGATACGTTAATTATTTGATTCAGTTTTTCATTGAACTGGATAGGTAGATTACTTACTTCAGATTCTCATTGCATAAAAGGTTGATGGAACAACATTGAAATCGTTGAATTGCAGCCCAAGATAATGATATTCATTTTACAGGAAATTTCTCTTATTAAAATCTATTTCTTTCTCTTTTATGTTAATTTCAGTTAAAAGTATTTAACACTAAAAAAAAGTAAATCAGTAAAATCAGTAAAAGTATTAAATTTCACAGATTTCGATTAAAATATCCTGTTATTTTTCTTAAGTCCCTGAAAAACTATCGTGTTATCACTTACATTTCGAATTCATATTTAACATATCTAACAATTTCAGATAATATCACCCAAGATCAATTATTTGATAATGTACTTGCTATTTATTAAACAAGAGTTTTTTTTTTACATCTTTCTAAATTTTAGCAGTCTCACTAGTTTTATATAACTCTTTAAATTTTCATTTATTTTGAAAACAAAACTTATTTTCATCAAAAATTTTCGTATAATTTATTGATATCTCATTTGTCATCTTATCGAACGTAACTTTCTTAATGTAAAATAAACAGGGTTTTTTCCCCCTTTTGAATAAATGTAAATCTTAATCTGTTCTCCAAAAAAATTGTTACTTGGTTGCTTAATTGTTAATTATTGCTTAAAAATGAAATTACGCATTTTGTGTTTTTATCTCCACTGTTTCTTCAGTAAGAATGATTTGATCGTAATTCTTAAGGACTTACTTAATTAGTTACATTCGAAAATTTTTTTTAACATATTATTTGCTATCTCTATCAGATAATTGGTTTCTTAACAGCTGACTATTAAAAACAAAGTTTTATTAGAAAACAGAGTATTTTCCTTAGACCTAATGATATTTTAAATCTGTGATTTTTCACAATTTATTAAATCACAAGTTTTTATCTCTCGACTGTGTATAAAATGTAAGCCGCTTTACATCGTATAGAATATAATTTTTCTAGTTTTATTTAACTAAGATTCATGGTTGTCAGAAAGAATTTTCACACATTGTTATAGATAAACATTTTGTGTTGTTGTTACTAATGACACTTGGACAAGCCAAGCTAGCTCTGCTGACGGTTGTGCGAATTTAAGTCAGTAGGGTGCGTCTTTCGTTTTAACCAGAGAACCTTGAAGGTGAAAGTACGACTTTTCTCTAAGATTCATCCGATAGATGGCACCACCAGAGTCACTCACTCAATTTTGGCATTCATCTGGAGGAGGAGGAAATTTTCACCAGACTATTACACTCATAGTAACCGCTCAACGATCCATTACAATACTTTCGATTTTACAGATTTAACGAGCACGTATATCGCATAACTTTTATGTAAAATTAATTTGAACAATTTAAGTTTTTAAGTGTTAATACATTTTTACTGTTACTCAGGTGTTTATTTTAAATGCTGCTTTGGTACTTGTCTTTGATTTTTGTTTTAATTCTAAATGTTTTAGCTTTTATGTTTTCCTTTCTTGGAACTATCACCTCTGATACTAGTGACTTGTCAGGCTATAACTAATTAAACAAGCAAGTAACATAGTTCAATAAATACTTTTTTCAATTCACAATTTTGAAAAATAGAAGAGAGAAAAAATTAAGTAATTTGTCCATTAAAATATTTTTGTTGAAAATAATTGAAAAGTTTTGTGTTTTAATTACCTTAAATTAAATATAAAAGAACTATGTCATATGTAGATGCTTAGGAAATGTTTAATATATTAACAATACGTAAGATTTCCCGTACATTTTTATGTGATGAAGAAAATTGTAAATTTAACTTATAAGGGAATATTTTCAATTAATTAAAGATACATGAAGGATAATTAAGAATAAATTATTTGAGGCATATATTAAATCTTATTTAGAGACAATACATTTGCTTAGAATTTGCCGATTATCTTTATTGAAGGAATTTTGTAAGAGATTTTTTGCATTTGGAAAATATTGTCAAAATTTGCAAAGCTGTAAAATTTTTGCACTCAATAAAATTTAACAGCTTCATTTATTTTTCGTATAGTATTTAACATTAAATTTTTCAAATTAATAAAATTATTTTTCGTGTTAGTTTCTACAAATCGCCTCTTATCAGTTTCGTCGTGTGTGACACGTCTACATGAAATAAAAAAGTTTACCATAGCTAGAACTCATTCTATGAAAATTTACAATTGACAGTTAAATTTAGGAAAAGATAAGCTTATATTTTCAGTATGAATCGTGTATGTAGAGCCACACTTTCTTGATACATATCGAAATTTTTGTTGTACTTAAAAAAATTTATCATGCTGAGGAGAATCAAGTATATGAAGTCAATATGAATTGATGTGGCTGCAATTTAATATTACAATAAATGAAAATATGTAAACATGCTAAGTAATATCTTATCATAATTTCTTATAAAAATATAGCATTGTAGGACACACCAGCATTGTGCAGCATACAGTATACAGGACTAGCATATACGCGAATTAAATATAATGCATGTGAAGGATGTGAGAAGAAAATGATGTAAGATTATAAGTGGTGGCATGTGATGTCGGGTACATTAAAACAAGATAATGAATTAAAGATACTATTCAACTCTATCGCATTTATCATTCCTTCATTTCCCGATTATCAGAATGTTTTAAAACCTCCCAAGCCTCTTTCAAGAGTTACGAATGCCACGCAATATAAATATATTACTGTTGTGACCAAACGAAATCGAAAATTGATTTTTCATGTGGAATACCATGTTGTATATGAGTTATTATTGTTGATGATTAGCTGAAATGTGTGGTAATTAACTTAACTGAGACTAACCCAGAGTTTGAATCTACCAGTTAAGCGAATGCTGTTGGGTGATAGTCTTCGTAATTTAGAGTAGGGACCAAGTAGAATAATTCGAAATCTTTGACATACCACCCCTAGAGGCACTATTTCACTTAGAGAATATTGTGATCACAACTTATTTAATGACCAGACGCCTTTCATGAACACGACGGATATTTAGTTAAACTGAAATTTGAATTCCCTACCTTCCGATAAGGAAAATGATGTTTTAATCAATATCAGGTGGCCGTGGTCTTAATATCTGCAGTACGAGCTAGAGGGCCGTCTTACTTACTGACCGGAATCTTATCAAAAGTCCTTGGAGTGTCCTTAACCGTGATATGCGTTCTTCTCTTACCTCCATTAACTTGGAAACTGCTTTACAGACGGAATGGAGATTACTTGACTGCAGTGGTTGATCACTTAATAGAAAACAAGGTACGAAACGTTGCCAACTTTGTATGCAAAGGATGCTTGCTTTTAATTTTCATAAACGTCGTTTTTCTTTCTTCCAAATGCATTTTGTTAATGATCTTAATTATAAAAATCAATATGGTTTTCTTCTTTATTTGCTTCGCTTCATGAATAAACACATTTGCTACATTTCTATCACATATTACGTAATTCAAAACTGATAATTTTATTTATTTATTATTTTTTTCATATTATTACTAAATGCTTGACTTTCTATGATAAGTCATTGTTCTTCATGTATTATTTTTACTACATTTTATGAATTTTTTCCTTATTTATTTTAAAAGTTGCATTTTTTTAAATACAGATGATTTTGCAATTGTTTCTTAGTACTTAGTAGTGAATAGGCATTACTGAATTTGCTAACCTATTTCTATATAAAAAATGTCAATATACATGAGTATTTTAGGATGTAAGTTTTAATTTTTGGCGTATAAAAATGTGTATAAATATTCACAAATATCTCATTGCTGAAAATTTTTTCACAACATTATAGCAAAAGACAATATAATATCACAAAATAAAAGAAAATATGTAAAGAAAACCAATAAAACACGAGCAAAAGTATTTTAAAAGAAATGTACTTTTCACATGCCAATATTTAATATAAAATATACTGCAGCATACCGTTAGATTAATTATCTATACATTCGAAACCTGAAAATTTTGTCCAACATCCACTAGTCTACTTCATACAAAAGATATATTTCAAAAGAAAATTGTTCAACTCTAGACAAAGAGGATTTATTTATGCATTCAAAACGCGAGTATTTCCTTATCTTTCTCCGAGCATACCACGAAATGAAAGAATGCGGCTGCCCGATAACAACGACATAGTCGGTACAGGTCTCTGCCTAATTTACGACATGGACTGGCTTCACAAATCAACAGGTTCTCTCTTCCTTCCCAAGGACGATGAATAACGTCCAGGTAAAGATGGAGCTGTGATTTTTGCTGTAGTTGATAATGCAGCAATTTAAGAATGCCCAGATACATATCTTAGGTCTTATGATTACAGAACAGAGGAATTAATTACCCAAGCTAGAGTGATTAATAGGTAAAGTGAATAATTTTTTAAAGCATCATTAAAGATTTAGGTTTTTGATTTACATTTATTTCGTTCCCAAAATCTATGATTTTAGATCTGTACCACTGAATCTATGGTTAATCTTATACAGTCAAATATATTGTTTTGAATTCAAATTGCTCTAGAAATTTTTTGTCCAAGTAGTGTTTCTCAGTTTAAATTACTTTATCTACAAAATATGTGTTGAGGAAAATTCAATGACGAATTTGATAAAAACAATTAATCTTTATTGTTATCCTGATAAATAATATTTTGTAAAACTTATTGTTTGCTTTTTAAGTAGTATAAATTAGATTCACTTATAACTAAGTACAAATGAACACATAAATGCCAATTTATATATTTAAATTTAAATAAAGTTTGCATTGGCATTCGTAAATCATAAATTCATATTTCGGTAAAAAATTGGATTTAGAATATATTCGCTTTTACTTAGTCTTAACGCCTCATCAATTATTATTGAAAATGCAAGGTGCACAAAATAAAACTTGACTGCAGCCAGTAGATAGTAATCAAATTATGAAAATAATTACTATGAATATCGGTTTATGGCACTAAAATAAAGATAAGAATTTTCCCTCCTGGGAATTAAATTGAAATTTCAATTCTACAAACACCATTCTTATTCCTTTGTCTTTTTTGGATTTCAGAAACAGCATAATATGCTTGGTGCTTGTGATTTCCACATTCAGATCTTTGAATACATGATTTCAAAATTTTTAATAAGATTTTAGTCCAAATTGTTAATTATTTTAAATAGCATATTAAGCAGACGTAGTTAGCATGAGACTAGAATACTTTTCAGCTGTTTTTTATTATATTTATCATAAAATGAATATTTCCCATCTAATTTTATAGCCAAATTATTTTACTGAATTTAAAATATATCGTTGCATAATGCTCAGGAAATACAATAGATTTTATATAATTTAAAAATAATCGAGTGAAAAACAAAATAAACATTTTAAGATTTATTCTTTTGTAATTTAATTTTTTCATTTTATGATGGGGTAAAAACTATTTCCTATATATATATATATATATATATATATATATATATATATATATATATATATATATATATATATATATATATATATATATATATATATATATATATATATATATATATATATATATATATATATATATATATATATATATATATATATATATATAAATTTCGTGTCACGATGTATGTTCCCGATAAACTCCGAAACTACTGAACGGATTTTGATAAAATTTTGTAGCCATTTATAATATGGTCCAACTTAAAAGATAGAATAGTTTTTATCTCTTAATTATTGATCTCAATATTTATTATACGACATTAGTGTTTATTTATTGGTTAGTTCTGTAAGTTCCTAATAGATGGCGGTTTAGCATCTAAGTTGCACAGGTATTCGGCAGATGGCGACGTGTTTATTTTTCTAGATTATACCATCTTCGAGAAAATTATCGTGCGAGCGCAAGCGCGTGGTTAAATATAGAATTTACATATATTTTCATGATGTATAATGATACTATAACAATTTTTCGTGAATCATTTTCATAATTATACTTTGTATTGTGTTATTATTGTGCAGTATTCAGTTTGAATATTTTTAATATTATAAATAGTAAAATAAAATTTTATTTATTACTGTTTTTCTCTACTAATTTTCATACCCCCTCGAAAATATGTAAGTATTTCTTGATAGCCTTTTATTATTTTTTATTTTTATTTTATAATTTGATAATTATTAATTTATTCAGCAGTACATTTTGATCTAATTTATTTATTCAAATGATAAATTCTTTTAATTTTTTTATTTCAGTATAATGCCGCGGAAAAAATTTTTAGTTTTAATATAATTTAAAATAAAAATAATAATAGTTCGATGTCAATGTTATCTACCTCATTTATAACAGTTTATTTTTAGATGTCTTTAATTTATATAGCATATTTTATAAGTAAGTCACTGATTACAAACTATAATTTAATATAAGATGAATAAAATGTAAATTCAGAAAGTATATGTTGATTTGTGCTTAATTTCAAAATTTCGATACTTTACCTATTACTATTAAATTTTGGTGAAACGTTTTATTTTTAATCTCCTATAAATGAACCTATTCTAATTTTTTTCAGAAAATATTAATTTGATTGAACCCAAGAATTAGTAAAAAACTGATTCAATGTATTTTAAAAACTCAGCCACTGCAACGCGTGGCTGGGTCAGCTTGTATATATATATATATATATATATATATATATATATATATATATATATATATATATATATATATATATATATATATATATATATATATACATAGAATACGTTCTATTTGTCCAAATGAGATAAAATTTGAACTACACATAATTCAAATGATGCGCTTGACATTTATTTAAAAAAAATAGTACAAAATTTTGTCTATAGATGGCGCTGCAATACATATAAAACATTTGACATGCTTTATAGATGTTAAATAATAATAAAAAAAAAGTAGCTTTGCAACTGTTCAATATGCCCCCTTCATTTTCAACAATGTGCTCTAATCGCAAAACCATATTTTCGACAGCAGACCAGAGTGAGTCTGTCGGAATAGCAAGGATATGGCGCCGAATGCTATCCTTCAGATCTGGTACAGATGCTGGCCTTTAACGGTAGACATTGTCCTTCAAAAAACCCCACAATCAAAAGTCGCAGGGGCTGAGTTCCGGCGAACGAGAAGGCCATGCCGTAGGGAAATGACGGCTGATAACCCGTGCCTCAGTAAAATGCTGTCTTAGCAGTTGCTTTACACGACGATCAATATGAGGAGGTGCACCATCCTGCATGAAAATGATGTCCTGAAGGCATCCACGCTGCTGAAGTTGTGGGATTACAAAATCCCTCAGCATATCTTGGTACCGTTGTCCTGTGATCGAACAGGTTTTGATTCCATTTGCAGTTATCTCTTCAAAAAAAATACGGTCCAATCACAAAAGTAGCCGTAAACCCACACCATACTGACACTTTTTCAGGATGCAAGGGTTTTTCCTGAATAGCGCGAGGGTTTTCCGCTGCCCCAATTCGACAATTGTGGGTGTTGACTTGCCCATTAAGTTCATCAGAAAGTGGGCTTCATCATTCAACAGAATATTCCATGGCCAAGTGACGTCAACCACCATTCGAGCAAGGAACTGAAGTGCAAAAGTTTTACGAACCTCTGAGTCCCCGTCCTGCAACAAGTGTAGAGGCTTGATTTTGTAAGGATAAAAAGGCAAAATCCGCCGTAAGATTTTTTGTTAAGTGAAATACGGCATATCCAATACACGGGAAACAACTGGCACACTCACACTACCATCCGGCGACTGACTGCTGGCATCAACGACCGCAGTAGCCACATTTTCGACGCTAGAAGACTGGATTGGCTTTCGTCCTCTACCGGGAAGAATTACAAGTTGTCCAGTTCTTTCAAATTTCTGCATCATCTTGCGTAACGCACATGGAGGCATTGGACCTCTTCGTATCTGCTTCATACGGTGATTTTCTTTTACGCAACGGAGTTCTGCTGATTCTGCTGGAACAATTTTACAAGTAGCGCTTTTTCTTGCAAAGAAGGCATGATGTGCAGAGAAGTAACTAATGCTCGTTCAGAATCCGACTTCTTTTTCCCCAAAGATAATGCTAATAGGCATGCGCTGTAAAGCAAATGACTTTTCATATTTTCAGTATATGCAAATAAGTACCATTAGTATTACTGCGCCATCTATCGGCGAAATTTTGTATAATTATTTTTTTTAATGAATGTTAAACGCATTATTTGAATTATCTGTAGTTCAAATTTTATCTCATTTGGACAAATAGAACGTATTCTACAGCCCTCTGAAGGGGGAAACTTATTTCTTGCTAACCCTGGATATATATATATATATATATATATATATATATATATATATATATATATATATATATACATCCCTTAATTTTAGTTATATACA